>APFE031028906.1:104967-136399 GCA_000404065.3 Pinus taeda | reverse complement strand
TACTTCTAAGTAAATCCACAATGTAGGACCACCATTGGAAGTAGTTGGTGTTGTCAAGAATAACTTGGCATGGACTTTCCATTTTAACATAAACTAAAGCTATATATGTTGAAACTAAGTGTTCCAATGGAAAGATCTCGAAAAATTAGGCTAGTTCAAAAAAAACAGCTCTGAAAAACGGCTTCCGGATGAAGAAGTTATGGCTTTTTGAAGAAAAGTTGATGAAGGTGCCGACGTAGTGCGGGAATGTGTGGAAATAAAAAAACTGCCCCCTTTCCAACAAAAAGGAGACTTGAACTCAAGACCTCTACTCTCATAAATTAGCTTTGAACTAAGTGAGCTAGACTAAAATTTTGAGAGAGAGAGAGAGAGAGAGGGGGGGGCTTTGTTTCTTGGTCACTGAAGCTTTGGGTTGCGTGCTTGCTTGAGAAAGTTCTTTTTCCCTACAAAACAAAAAACACAAAACCCAGCACGGACATACAAAAAAAAACAAACCCTTACGGCTTGAAGTTAAGCTTACTCAGAAACTAAATATTTTCCTCAATGTTTCTGATTTTCTGAGATCACACTAAGGTGCAGCGGAAAAGAGCATACACATGAGAAAAGTCCTTCCTCTCTGCTTCTGATTTGCCCAGATCGCATAGAGTCGCAGGGCAAAGAGCATACGCAGAAATGAAAGGTATAGCTCCAGTAATAAAAAAGAAGCTAAATAAACCGAAATAATAAACAGAGAGAAAATAACTAGAAACTGCAAATAAACATTGTATACCTCCAGATCTTAAAAATGACGTAGCTAGGGATGCCATAAATCTTTTTTCATGAAACGAAAGGGGTTCCTCACTGGTACAGATGCTCCTAACACAACAGAGTAGTCCTCTCAGCCCGAAAGCAGTCAGAAACAGCAGATCTAGGAAACGGCAGTCAGACGCAGTTCTATCGGCTTCAGATTTGGATCACCAACGGACGCGGCCCTCAAATAGCTCTGATACCATGTAGGAATTTACAGGGTAAGTTCCTTAGACAGAACACCAAAGGAAACCTCTCACAAACAGATCACAGATCAATACACCGGTATTTTTGACGTGGTTAAAACCCTCAAAGAGGGAAATAGTCCACGGCCTGAGCAAACACGGCCACTTCAGGAAATTTATTAATAAAAGAATGAAATTTTACATAAGCTCCGCTCATGAACAGTTAACCTACAAATGACCCTCCATGCTCTTTAAATAGAGACCATGGACCAATCGGGTGTTAAGCCATGGATCAAGTGTCAGTAATACCGAGGAGAGAATGAACCGTCGGATTGTAGGTTACAAAAGTACATAGTAAAGAAACACACTTTACCTAAATCTATACTAGACCAAGTTATACTTAACTATTTCCTATGTTTCGGAATATCCTAACAAAAACCAAGACCCAATCAAAGAACTTGTTGCAAGCTTTCCAACAAAACAAATGGAACCTCAATCCAAGTTCATATGCAAAAGTTATGGCCTGTGAAAGTTTTGGTCAAATTAGGCAAAAATAAGACCATGACATTCTACCACACCTAGAAGAACCATTTCTCGCTTATCAAAGTGAATAGGTCGTTCCTTGTGGCGCATTCACCTTTTATCGACAACTGTTTCATCTGGTTCATACACGGATGCTTTATCCTTGCGACGCTGCTCTAGATGGAGCCTGAACATGTGGCCCTTTGATGACCACTTCTGTTGCAATGACTACAGTAAGTCTTCTTCCTCTAGATTTGCTTTACCTTCTTATTTGCCTAATGTTGAGAGGGTTTTTCACACCTCATTCTTTATTGTGCTGTTATTATTTTCCAACACTCAACAAATATATGGTTATGTAAACCACAAAAGCTACATGTTTTTCGATTCCATGATTTATGTCCATCAGTAACAACATGATTGTAATTGAAATGAACATTCGAATATTGAGACTTGTTATACCTTTCCTTGTTGTCTCTGGTGTAATTATGGTGATGAGAGATTGCCTCAGCTCTTTTCCTGCAATGGTCACTGCCATGGGATGATGTTGATGTGTTCCCATCATTTTCTTTGCTCGACGATTTCAACAATGTCTCGGAAGCATCTGACACCCTTGATCATTCTCCTTCGGTGTATCCCAAGCCTCCAAGATGAGGTCTCTTCACAACCTCCAATGACTGAGTAATGCCTTAGTTATTACACCAAGTTCTTCTTCTTCCTTGTACCTCATCCTAGTAAGGAGCCCCAAGTTTATCCCTGTAATTGGTATCTCCACATTTCCAACAGAAATTATACTATGTGAAGATGAAACTAAAGGCAAATTAACATCTTTTACCTCCACTATCGAGTTGGAAATAACTGATGAGGGCTTCCCATCATCCTTTGTTGGTGGCTGGCTAACTATCTTGGCACATTCCCCAACTTCCTTCCCAACATACCCAAGTCCCGCCTGACGGGGTAATTCCTCTACATTAATGGGGTGACAATGCCTTGGCCATTAATGACCAATCCTTTTCCTTCATACCCCATTCTCTTCAACAATTTGAAGCCAATTCCAATGGTATGATTTTTAAAAATAGTGAAATCATCATCAGGAAACATACATGAAGTCGAAGAATTACTCTTTACCTCACATGGGTCACGCTGCAGCTTTTCTAAGGCCTTGTCCTTTCAATGTTATCTGCTTGAAGACTCTAGTTGCTATGCTTCAGTTCTTCCAGGGCCTCTTCTGTGGCTCGCAACTGGAGCTGCAATCATTTCTTTTCCTCTCTCTCTTCTTGTAGAGCTTCATACATTATGTTCATCGTTTTGGACACTTTGAGCATGGTCTCATACATCTCTTTTTCGTGCTCCTTTGCTGTACGTTTCATTGTTCACGCTCGAAATTCACATCCACGCGAAGATTGCTCTGATACCAAAATTGATCCGAGTTGACTAAACCCCTGGATTTATCCAAGATCTTTTACTTTCATGATGTAGTTAGAATTGCATTTTATAAGAGCATAAATGAACATATATGTAGGATTAAGCAAATAGAAACATAAAGACAATCATCAAATCATAGACATGAGATGTTGATAACAGAGTTCATCTAATGTGGACCATGTCTCCAGGCTCAGTGTCAAGATGGTGTTGGCTGCTTCATTCAGCGCTGGAAATGGTGAAGATGTACATGGACTATTTTTTCTGTCATAGAAGGACATGTGCCCTCTACATGAGTGGCAAAGTCTCTCCATGAGACGTTCCACTATAGGAACTATCACTCACAATATCCCTCCTATCAGTATGACATAAACTTACATATGGTGATAATGAGTATCCCACGATCATGGCATCAAAGTGATCCCAACCAAAACACCCATGGTGACAATGAGTATCCCGCTAGCATGCAACAAAGGGATCTCAATCAACACATACATAACAATCCATGATGAATATATCTCACATGAAATAGACACAAAGATTATGCATCATACATCAAGCAGGAATCGAAACCACATCATATATCCCACAACAAATGATCAAAAAAGTACATGGCAACAACACTTCATATACCTCAACTCTGATGCTGACTGAAGAATGGAATGCTTAGTTGTTGGATCTGAATGCACTGTCGAAATCGTTGCATCGAATGGCATAAGATCAATTGTTCACACTTTGAAATCTGACACCATCACTCTAATTTAGAAAATGGTCAAAAAATAGAAGGATCAGCTGCAAAAACTAACTGCACCACTAAATTTTTGTCGTCAAGAGGTGTAAAATCGACTATCCATTTGTTAAATTCTGACAATGGAAAAACCTAGGCCTATAGGAATCTTTTATATTCCCCCATGAGTCTCCAAAGATTCCCTCCTCTGGGTTGACTAGAGATTTGCAACTCAAATAAGAAAACTAATCTCGCCATTGAGATCCTTGCGAAATTATGAGAAGAATGAGTATAAAGTTGGTTGCATTCTGGATCTAGGAAATTTCAGCCTCCAATGAATCTAGAAGATTCTCGAAGATTCTCCTTTGCTGGGAATATGCAAATCCATTGCTCAAAAGGAGAGTCCAACCTTGCCATTACGTTCCCTGCAAAAATCTAAGAAATATGACTATAAACTTGATTACATTATGATAAATTGAATTTTATCTCCCAAGGAATCTTTTCAGCATCCTAATATTCTCTGCAAGAATTGTCTCAAAAAACGTGTCATCATGGTTTTGCCTCTGTGGACTATGCCATCGTCCACCTAGCTCAGGGTTTTGCAAAGTCATGATTTTGCCTCCACCGTTTTCTCTCATTCGGTGCTTCCTCCATTGCCTTGGGCGAATGAATGAATCAAGTTTAAATATGATGTCTCGGGCGGACTTACCAACCCTGGGCCATTGGCATGTTGGTAAAATCAAGTAAGTGGTTGAGAAGAGGTTGGGGGATCAAATCCCTCCCCTCCTTATATACATGACCATTGATGTAACTATTTTGAAATGGTGTGATTATATTTTGGTATACTATTTTGTATTGGGTGAGGGCGCCTGGGAGGCGGGCCAGTCAAGTTGGTCGTGTGGGTTTGAGTCCCGCCGCGCTCGGTATTGTTTCGACAAGTGGCATAAAGGGTGGGGCGTGGGCCGGATCCATTAGAGGTAGCCTTCCCATTGCCCATTTATATAATATTTGTTATAACATTTTATATGTAATGCGGGTATGGAGGTTAGGGGTCTAGCGAGGTCATGCCCGCTTTTTAATATTATGTTTTTTAATATATGCAACTGACCAGTGCGGGTGGCGAGGGTGGTGGCCTGCCACCCTTATTTTAATTTTTTTTGTTTTTGTTAAAACAAACAATACATTTTTTAATATGCCGAATTTAAGGGTCATTGGGCATTTTAAAGAGAACACAATTTCACCCCCTCTCGGGAGCTAAGTTTCCACGCCAGTTGATAGTGAATTTGTAGGACACTTAAACCTAACCCATTGCCCAACTTTGACTGCAACTTTGACTGTCTCTATCTCCTCCATATGAGCTTGGATTTGAGTTTCATTCACATCGTTTGAATCAAGGTGACGAGCACTTCGATCTGGTGCTAGTTTGGGAGCATTCTGACCACTTTAAAATTTGACCCTTTCTGAGTCCTCTTGGACTTCTGAATGTGTCTGGAGCCACTTGGATCAATCCTCCCCACTGAGGTGCTTTTGGTCCTGCAAAAGGATGAAAATACTCTACAATTTCTTTGTACCTTGTCTGCACTTACAAGTGTCTGATAAGTCACCCTTCCTTTTCCTTCACCTTTGTCCTTCGGAGCTATAAGCAAGGAGCCGTCACCTGTATCCCTATGCAAACATGTACTACAATTCTACAAATTACATGCTTAATTTACTTGATGAACTAATGACCCAAGCATCCCATACTTTCCACGAGTTTATAACACATACTTTGTTGTCAAGTTTACATCAAAATGAAAATAATACCCCAGCTATGAAAACAAGGCCAAAATATCATTGTTGCTTCAACAAGTGATGGAAAACACATCATCACTACAACACATGATTTACAAAAATAAGGCCAAACAATATTGTTGCTTTGACAAGTGATGGAAACACAACATCACTTTCACAGTTTAAAATGCAACACAAAATAATGTGAGATATCATTGTTGCTGCAACAAGTGATGGAAAACACATCATCACTTTTACAGTTTAAAATGCAACACATGATTGGAAAAAATAAGACCATGACATTCTACCACACCTAGAAGAACTATTTCTGGCTTATCAAAGTGAATGGGTCACCTCCTTGTGGCGCATTTGTTGATTGAACAATTATTTCACTTAGTTCATGCATGGATGCTTTGTCCTTGTGACGTTGCTCTGAATGGAGCCTCTAGCATGTGGCCCTCTGATGATCACTTTTGTTGCAATGACTACAATAAGTATTCTTCCTCCAAATCTACTTTAGCTTCTTCTTTTCCTAATGTTGAGAGGGTTTTTCATGCCTCATCCTTTTTTGTGCTCCTATTCTTTTCCAACACTCGGCAAATATATGGTTATATAAACCACAAAAGGTACAAGTTTTTCGATGCCATGATTTATTTCCATCATTAACAACATGATTGTAATCGAAATGAACATTCGAATATTGAGACTTGTTATACCTTTTCTTGTTGTCTCTGGTGTAATTATGGCGATGAGAGCTTGCCTCAGCTCTTTCCCTGCAATGGGCACTATCATGGGATGATGCTGATGTGTTCTCATCATTTTCTTTCCTCCATGATTTCAACAATGTCTTGGAAGCGTCAGACACCCTTGAGCATTCTCCTTCGGTGTATCACAAGCCTGCAAAACAAGGTATCTACACAACCTCCAATGATTGAGTAATGCCTTGGCTATTAGCACCAAGTTCTTCTTCTTCCTTGTACCTCATCCTAGTAAGGAGCCTCAGGTTTGTCCCTGTAATTGGTATCTCCACATTTCCAATAGAAATTATACTATGTGAAGATGAAACTGAATGGAAATCAACATCTTTTACCTCCACTGTCGAGTTGGAAATAACTAATGAGGGCTTCCCATCATCTATTGTTGGTGACTCACTGGTTGTCTTAACGCATTCCCCAACTTCCTTCCCGACATACCTAAGTCCTATCTAATGGGGTAATTCCTCTACTTTGATGGGGTTGACAATGCCTTGGCCATTGCCCAAGCCTTTCCTTCATACCCCATTCTCTTTAGTAGTTTGGAGCCAATTCCCATGGTTTATTTTAAAAAACAACGAAATCATCAGGAAACATACATGAAGTCAAAGAATTAATTTTTACCTCACGTGGGTCACGCTGCAGCTTTTCCAAGGCCTCGTCCTTATCTTACAACTGGCGTAGCAACCTCTGTTTCTCCTCTTTCTCTTCTTGTAGAAGCATCTTCAATTCAATGTTATTTGCTTGAAGACTCTGGTTGTTGTGCTCCAGTTCTTCCAAGGTCTCTTCTGTGGCTCGCAACTGGAGCTGCAATCGCTGCTTTTCCTTTGTCTCTTCTTGTAGAGATTCATACATTATGTCCATCTTTTTGGACACTTTGATAATGATCTCGTACATCTCTTTGTCATCCTCCATCGTTGCACGTTCCATTGTTCACACTCGCGATTCACATCCACGCGAAGATTGCTCTGATACCAAACTTGATCCGAGTTGACTAAACTCCCAGATTTATCCAAGATCTTTTACTTTTGTGATGTACTTAGAATTTCATTTTATAAGAGCATAAATTAACATATATGCATGCTTCAACAAATGGAAACATAATGACAATCAGCAAATGATAGACATGAGACGTTGATAATGGAGTTCGTCCAGTGTGGACTACGTCTCTGGGCCCGGTGTCAAGATGGTGTTGGCCACTTCATTCAATCCTGGAAATGGTGAAGATGTACATGTACTATGTTTTCTATCATACAAGGACATGTGCCCTCTACATGAGTGGCAAAATCTCTCCACGAGACGTTCCGCTACAGGAACTATCACTCACAATAGACCTCCCATCAGTATGACATAAACTTACACATGGTGACAATGAGTATCACACCATCATGGAATCAAAGGGATCTCAACCAAAACACCCATGGTGACAATGAGTATCCCACCATCGTGGAAACAAAGGGATCTCAATCAACACATACATAACAATCCATGATGAATGCATCTCACGTGAAATAGACACAAAGATTCTGCATCATACATCAAGCAGGAATTGAAACAACATCATACATCTCACAACAAATGATCAAAGAAGTACATGGAAAAAACACTTCATATACCTCAAATTTAATGCTGACTGAAGAATGGAATGCTCAGTTGCTGGATCTAACTGCACCATCAAAATCGTGGCATCAAATGGCATAAGATTGACTATCCACACTCTGAAATCTGACACCGCCAGTGCAATCTAGAAAGTGGCCAAAAAATAGAAGGCTCAGCTATAAAAGCTGACTACACCACTAAATTTGTGTCATCAAGAGGTGTAAAATCGACTATCCATTTGTCAAATTCTGACACTAGCAAAATTTGGGCCTGTAGGAATCTTTTAGATTCCCCTGTGATTCTCCAAAGATTCCCTCCTCTGGGTTGACTGAAAATCTGCAACTCAAATTAGAAAATTGATCTCGCCATTGAGATCCTTGCAAAATTTTGAGAAGAATGAGTATAATGTCAGCTGCATTCTGGATCTGGGAAATTTCAGCCTCCAAGGAATTTGGAAGATTCGCTCAAGATTCTTGAAGATTCTCCCTTGCTGGGAATATGAAAATCCACTGCTCAAAAGGTGAATCTGACCTTGCCATTACGTTCCTTGTGAAAATATGAGAAAAATGATTGTAAACTTGATTACGTTTTGACAAAATGAATTTTACCTCTCAAGGAATCTTTTTAGCTTCTTAAGATTCTCTGCAAGAACTGTCTCGAAAAACGTGTCGTCATGGTTTTGCCAATGTGGAATATGTCATGGTTCCACCTGGCTTAGGGTTTCACACAGTCACGATTCTGTCTCCACTATTTTCTCTCATTCGAAGCTTCCTCCATTACCTTGGGCGAATGAATGAATCAAGTTTAAATATGAGGTACCGGGCGGACTTACCAACCTTAGGTCGTTGGCGCATTGGTAAAATCAAGTAAGTGGTTGAGGAGAGTTCGGGTGATAAAATCCTACCCCTCCTTATTTACATCACCATTGATGTAACTATTTTTAAATGACGCAGTTATATTTTGGTATACCATTTTGTATGGGGTGAGGGCACCCAGGAGGGGGGCCAACCAAGCTGGCCAGGCGGGTTCGAGCCCTGCTGCCCTCGATACTGTTTGAACAAGTGGCATAAAGGGTGGGGCGTGGGCCGGGTCCACTAAAGGTGGCCTGCCCACTGCCCATTTATATAATATTTGTTATAACATTTTATATGTAATGTGGGTATGGAGGTTGGGGGGTCCGACAGAGTCATGGCCGCCAACCCTTTTTTTTAATATTATGTCTTTTAATATATGCAACCGACTGGTCTGCGTGGTGGGGGTGGTGGGCCGCCACCCTTATTTTATATTTTTTTTCTTTGTTAAAACAAACAATACATTTTTGAATTTGCCGAATTTAAGGGTCATTGGCCATTTTAAAGAGGCCACAATTTCACCCACTCTTGAGAGCTAAGTTTCTACATCGATTGATGGTGAATTTGTAGGACACTTAAACCTGGCCCACTGCCAACTTTGGCCGCAACTTTTACGGGTTCTATCTCCTCCATACGAGATCAGATTTGAGTGTCATTCACATCGTTGGAATCAAGGCAACAAGCACTTCGATATGGTGCTGGATTGGGAGCATTCTGACCACTTTGAATTTTGACCCTTTCTGAGTCCTCTTGGACTTCTACATGTGTCTGGAGCCACCTGGATCACCTAGCCTCCTACAACCTACAAGGTTGACACCAAAACAACTGGAAAAATGGATTTGTTATAGTTGTGATAACAAATACACTTAAAGTTAAGTGTGTTGATAAGAAATTATTTTACATAGATTGTGAAGAGGAGGAAGAAAAGGAACAAGAAACTTCAAAAGAAGAAGATATACACCAGGACCAACTCTAGGGTTTAAAAAGAAGAAATAATTCCAACCATATCTTGTAATGCATTGGTGAGAATTACCACTCCTCAAACTCTCAAGATAGAAGGATATATCAAGAAGAAAAAGGTAACAGTGCTGATTGTTTTAAGTAGTACCCAAAAATTTATTCATTGTAAGTTAGCTAAGGATTTGAATTGCTTTTTTTATTCAACATTAGAGTGTCAAGTGATGGTTGCAAATGGAGGAACTATTATTTTCTCAGGGAAGTGTTATAATATCAATCTAAGCATAGGGGAATATGTATTGAATAGTCCAATGCTTGTCATTTCAATGGGTGGTGTTGATGTTGTATTAGTTTTCAAGAAATTTTCTTGAAATTTTTTTGGGAAGGAAAGGAAGTTGAATTAAGAGGTATCACAGGGAAACCTAAGAATAGAATCAACTCTAATGGCATGACAAAAATTTTGAAGAAGGAACAATACGGGGTAATTGCACAATTAAGCTCGCTATATGTTCAAACATCTAAGTCATCCATTTCTCCAAATCTCCAAAGAGTCCTTGATAATCATTCCAAGGTATTTTAGACTCCCAAAGGTCCCCCCTTATTACGATCATAATTATGTTATTCACTTGATTCTAGGAAGTGCTCCTCCAAACATCAAGCCTTATAGATATCCTTATGCCCAGAAGAGTGAAATTGAACGTATGGTTGTAGAAATGCTAAAGGCAGGTATAACTCAACCTAACCAAAGTTATTTCTATTCTCTAGTAGTGTTGGTGCACAAGAAGGATGGATCATGGTGTATATGTCCAAATTATAGAGAGCTCAACAAGCTCATTATTAAAGATGAATTTCCCATTACTCTCATTGATGAATTATTGGATGAACTACATGGAGCGATTTACTTGACCAAGTTGGATATTTGTTCAGGATATCATCAAATTAGAATGAAGATGGAAGACATTTTGAAAACAGCATTTAAAACTCATGAAGGTCATTATTAATTTTTGGTCATGCCTTTTGGCCTTACTAATGTGCCTTCCACATTTCAAGGTTTGATAAATTCCACTTTCAAACCCTTAGAAAATTTGTGTTAGTATTTTTTGATGATATAGTATTCTACAACAAGCCTTGGAAATATAATGTTCAACATGTTGAGAGGGTGCTCAAATTATTGGAGGAGAAATAATTGTATGTAAAACACTCCAAATGTTTCTTTGGGATATAAGAAATGGAATATTTGGGTCATATTGTATTTCACGACGGTGTTAAGGCAGGCCCTAACAAAATTAAATCTAGCAAGGAACGGAAAATCCCCACAACCTTAAGGCATCTTCGAGGATTTCTTAGGTTGACATGGTATTATCACAAGTTTGTTAAGAATTATGGGAAAATAGTAGCACCTCTAAGAACATTAATAAGGAAAGATGCATATTTTTGGACTCTAGAAGAAATTAAGACCTTTGAACATCTTAAAGAGGCAATGTACCAAGCTACGATCTTAGCTACACCAGAATTCACAAAAACCTTTATTGTGGAATGTGATGCCTTAAGAAATGGAATTGGTGTTGTTTTAATGCACGGAGGATGTAATATTCCTAATTAGCCATGGCTAATTGGAATATTAGATTTTGTTCAATTTTTGCCTTCTATAGTTATTTGTAAATAAATAAAAAAGTGAGGACGGGGGACATAACTCACTTTTAGAATAAAAGTCACTTCCTAGTAGCACAATGTTGTGACTTAGAGGGGAGCCAAGGGGGCCAAAGGGGGAAGCAGAAACGGAGCCCATGCAAACACATGGAGGGACTGCGTAGGAGGGAAGAAACACGTGGCAAGAGAGGAATCACATAGGAGGAGGTGAGGCTTGGGATTGAGAGAGGCAAAGGCTATAAAAGAGAGAGGAGCCCCCTCATTTTGATCATTCTGGTTATGTGCATTTGTTATATTCATTTCAACTTAGAGCATGCTGGCTGTTTAGCTAGTTTGTAGCACTGTTTAGTGCATTGAGTGTCTCCGTTCAGAGATTTCACCCTTAGACCCGGGGGACTTCGAGTGCTTGCTTGGGAAAGGTATTTCCATTTGCATTCTAGCAGTAGTTTCATCAGCATTTCAGTAGCAGTTTCATCAGCATTCCAGCAGTAGTTTCATCAGCGTCTTTGAGGAACTGCACAGAACCCCAAGGGGGTGATTTTCGGGGGTTGGCCATTTAAGAAAATCTTTCTGGGTTTTTCTAGGTTTCTTAAGTAGAGACTGATTCCAGAGTTTCAGCCTTTTCTAAGGAGGGGAGCAACCCCAAATCCTCATTCGATTTCCAACAGCAATAGCAGCACGATAGTTTTCTAGCAGCGGGGACGCAGATCAGTGTGAGGCCATTCCAGGAAAGTTTTCTGGGTTTTTCTAGGTTTCTTGAGTAGAGCCTGAATCCAAAGTTTCAGCTTTTTCCGAGGAGGGGAGTAGCTCCAAATCATCATTTGTTTCCTAGCAGTAGTAGCATCACAGCAGCAACATCCACGCAAAGAGGCCATTCTTGTCATTCTGAGAGTATTTCCTCACTTGCCTTGTGCAAGTCGAGATGCTATCTATCTAATCACCTCTTGTAATCATTTATTGCTCCGTATAATAAAATGGCTTAGAATTTCTCATTGCATTTCTTGTGTATCTACTTATATTTCCAGTTTACATTATTATATGATGTTCCACTGTTATTTTATCACTTCTGGGTTATTATATCATTTTCACATATTTGGTTGGATATTTTGCTGGGGTTTGAGGAATATTCTGGGTTAGGAATATTACAGTGGTATCAGAGCATAGATCTGGCTTAGCCTGTGGAGCTAGCAATCTATGAGATCGGGGGAAAAACCCTATATTTGTTACAGAGGTCAGAGATACAGAGACACTGGGCATAGGTTGGAGAACACTTACGGAGAGGGAGACTGTTTTCCGGTGCTGGACACAGAACAGGAGGAGCCTATGGTGGACGCGGAGCAGGAGGATTCGATGGCGGATGATGACGGGAAGAGATTTGCGAATTAGTGCAGGATCTGTCGAGGCAGATTGAGGTGATGGGGTAGAGATTCATGGTAGTAGAGGCCAAACAACGTGAGAGCCCACGAGTTTTTTAGATTGGTGAGGGATCAAGTGCATCCCACCACTTTCCAGAGCAACGTGATACTACACAGCAGGTGCCTCACATGCCCCTACATGCTCTACCATGACCACTTTCTTAGAAGCCGACACAGGGGCCGTAGCCCAGCAGGAGGCAGAGCCTAGACATATGGGCGATTATTTTGCAGAGTACATGGCCTATGGGCAGGAGTTCAGGGAAGCCCTCTCATTTAGAGATTTTTTTCAGCTCCAACGGGATAGCAGACTCTGCGACCATCACAGAGGGTACCAGCATTACCATGATGGCGAAACCCACCGTGCAGTGCGTATATTCCACTTGCCTACGTTTGATGGCTCATCAAACAGTTGAGCAAAGTCTTGGGTGGAGAAGCTGGACATTTATTTCCAGCTTAACCAGATGTTGGAGGCAGAGGCCATCAAGGTGGCAACATTGCATTTGGATGGCGAGGCCCAGGATTGGTGGTTTCATGGGATGGTTACATTGGGGCACTCCATAGTGATGACATATGCCGATTTTACCAGGAGACTGATGGAGCGATTTGATCGGAGGGATCCAGAGCAGCATTTCATTGAGTTGACGAGGTTCAAACAAACTGGGAGCCCAGAGACCTACATTGCAGATTTCTTGAGGGTCTCCGTGATGGTGCCAGACCTATCCACGACACGGAGGGTCTATATGTATGTTGAGGGGTTAGTAGAGCCAATTTGGGGTTTAGTCCGATCCACTAAACCAGCCACACTCCAGGACGCTATCAGCAGGACCCGGGACTTACAGGATGCTTACCCCGGACCCAAACACCTTACCCCCAGAGACAAACTTTTCAGTCTAAGGGGAAGGATGTGAGGATTCCTCCTCCAAAGGGGAATCTAGGATGAGTACAACTTGACGACGATGTCAGGAGGGAGCTGAAAAAAGCGGTTGTGCTTCACCTGTCAGGAGCCATGGGCACCAAGACATAGATGTGTTGTTGGCAAAGCACATTTTATTGAGGTCTTCTCCACGAGCAGTAGAGAAGAAGATGACGAGGAGGATGTGGAGGCAAGAGATAGCCATGTCATATAGGGACCTTTGCCACCTCCACCAACAGCAGCAGGTGGTGCATCTTTTGCACCCACCAGAGGGGCCCTTGCAGCGTTGCGAGGAGTTCCCAAGTATTTGACGCTACGTGTACGAGGGATAGTATGTGGCCAGCGCGTATTAGTTTTGGTTGATAGTGGGGCCACCCACAACTTCATCGATGCACAGATGGTTGAGCGGAGAGGTATACAAACAGAGAGCTTTGATGGGTTTTCAGTCTTGGTCCCAGGAGATCAGACCATGATGTGTGCTCATTATGTTCCAGAGTTTTCCGTGACGATGGGCACCTACATATTGACTGACCACTTTTTCATGGTCAATATTCCGGACACCAACATGATACTGGGTGTTCAGTGGCTTATCACTCTAGGGAAGGTCACGACAAATTGGAAGACCCTGGAGATGGAGTGGGATGATGAGAAGACAGGGAGGCATGAGAAGATACGGGGACAACACAGATATCCGCCTCAGATTGTTTTGGCTCATTGGATGGAGGCAATCTTTCGAAAGGGAGACATAGAGTGGGTAGTAGAGCTGTGTGCATCAAAGGCAGGGACTACAGGGCGGACGATACATCCAGAGATATAGTCCATCCTTGACCGGTATGCCATAGTGTTTGGGGAGATTCCGCCAGGAAAGCCACTTGACTGGGGGTTTGAGCACACTATTGAACTTGAGCAGGGCATCCAAGTAGTGATCACCACCCCCTATAGGCACCCCAAGGCCTATCGAGATGAGATTGAGCGAGCTATCCAGGGGTTGCTGGCTCTTGGGCACATTCGACTGAACACGAGTCCTTTTGCTTCTTCTGTGGTGTTGGTGAAGAAGAAGGATGATACATTGAGAATGTGCATCGACTACAGGGTGAGGACTGATCACAACAACTTCAAGTTCTTTTGGAGTAGCAACAGCTACAGGAGAGGCAACAGAAGTGGATCAGTAAGATCCAAGCATATGACTTTGACATTAAGTATGTCAAGGGTAAGAACAACGTGGTAGCAGATGCCCTTTCACGTAGACCAGCCATGTTGTCTCTTATGAGCTTGGATACAGATTGGAGGGCTTGACTCTTAGTAGAGTACTCCAAGGACAGGTTTGCATGTGAGGTTCTGGATGGGCAGGTGGTATATGATAGGTACAGGGTGGTCGATGAGAAGAAGATACTCTAGGCATCACATGATTCACCTTTGGCAGGACATCAGGGGTTTACCAAAACCTACAGGGCCATTAGAGAGAGGTTCTCATGGAAGGGCCTCAAGGAGGACATAATCCAGCACATCCGGGAGTGCAATGTTTGCCAGAGGAACAAGGGAGAGATGAGCCATCCCGCGGGTTTATTGCAGCCTCTTCCCATTCCAAAGGGGAAATGGGAGAGTATTTCGATGGACTTCATCACAGGGTTGCCCATGGTACAGGGCAAGGATTATATCTTTGTCGTCGTTGATCGATTAACAAAGTATGCATAAATTTTTTCCATATCTGCACACTATATAGAATCACAAGTGGTCGAGTTGTTCTTCAGAGATATCTTCAGGCTACACTGTCTTCCTAAGACCATTATCAGTGACAGGGGTAGCCGTTTCATGGGCAGGTTTTGGTAGGAGCTTTTCTGGTTGGTGGGGATGGAGTTGACATCGAGTACCAATTATCACCCATAGACAGATGGGCAGACGGAGATAGTTAACAAGTGGCTAGAGGGCTACTTACGTAACTATGTCAGTGGGCAGCAGTGAGCATGGCTGAAATGGATGCGCCTGGGGGAGTACTGCTACAATACTTCACATCACATGTACATTAGTATGTCACCATTCTACGCCTTATATGGGTATCATCCTTTATCTTTTGTTGACGTGATGTTCAGTGATAGCAGGGCTCCTACAGCCAAGATTTGGATCCAAGAGAGTCAGGATATCCTCTGAGCTCTCAAGGATAACATGGCTACAACAAAGAACTAGCAGAAGTTGTATGTCGACAGGGGTCGGGTGGAGAGGCAGTTTGAGGTAAGGGACATGGTCTACCTACGATTACAGCCATACCGATAGTCATCACTAAAGTAGAAGGGGGCTGAGAAGCTCAAGGCCTGCTTTTATGGGCCATACAGGGTGATACGCAGGATTGGACAGGTTGCATATGAGTTGGAGCTGCCCCAAGGCAGCAAGATTCATAACATTTTTCATGTATCATGCTTGAAGAAGGCATTGGGGTAGCATGTGACAGTGACAGATGAGCTACCACCCATGGATGATGAGGGGCATTTGGTATTGCAGCCGGAGGCTATCATTGATACCAGGGAGAGGCAGCTGCGGAGCAGGACGGTCCGAGAATTCTTGGTGAGGTGGAAGAATTTGCTGGATGAGGATGCCACTTGGGAGAGTGAGCAGATCTTACAACATCCATCACTTCAGTTGCTTGAGGAAAAGCAAAATTTTGCCGGGGGAGACTGTAATATTCCTAATTAGCCATGGCTAATTGGAATATTAGATTTTGTTCAATTTTTGCCTTCTATAGTTATTTGTAAATAAAAAAAAAAGTGAGGACGGGGGACATAACTCACTTTTAGAATAAAAAGTCACTTCCTAGTAGCACAATGTTGTGACTTAGAGGGGAGCCAAGGGGGTCAAAGGGGGAAGCAGAAATGGAGCCCACGCAGACACATGGAGGGACTGCGTAGGAGATAAGAAACACGTGGTAAGAGAGGAATCACATAGGAGGAGGTGAGCCTTGGGATTGAGAGAGGAAAAGGCTATAAAGGAGAGAGGAGCCCCCTCATTTTGATCATTCTGATTATGAGCATTTGTGATAGTCATTTCGACTTAGAGCACGCTGACTGTTTAGCTAGTCTGTAGCACTGTTTAGTGCATTGAGTGTCTCCATTCGGAGATCTCACCCTTAGCCCCGAGGGACTTCGAGTGCTTGATCGGGAAAGGTATTTCCACTAGCATTCCAGCAGTAGTTTCATCAGCATTTCAGCAGCAGTTTCATCAACGTCTTTGAGGAACTGTGCAGAAGCACAAGGGGGTGATTTTCGGGGGTTGACCATTTCAGAAAATATTTTTGGTTTTTTCTGGGTTTCTTGAGTAGTGTTTGCTTCTAGAGTTTCAACCTTTTTTGAGGAGGGGAGCAGCCCCAAATCCTCATTTTATTTCCACCAGCTATAACAGCACGACAGTTTTCCAACAGCTGGGACGCAAATCAATGTGAGGCCATTCCAGAAAAGCTTTCTGGGTTTTTTTGGGTTTCTTGAGTAGAGCCCGTATCCAGAGTTTCAGCTTTTTCTGAGGAGGGGAGCAACCCCAAATCGTCATTTGTTTCCTAGCAGCAACAACAACACAACAACAACATCCACGCAAAGAGGCCATTCTTGTCATTTTGAGAGTATTTCTTCACTTTCCTTATGCAAGTCGAGGTGCCATCTCTCTAATCACCTCTTGTACTCATTTATTGCTCAGTATAATAAAATGGCTTAGCATTTCTCATTGCATTTCTTGTGTATCTACTTATATTTCCAGTTTACATTATTATATGTTGTTCCACTGTTATTTTATCACTTCTGGGATATTATATCGTTTGCACATATTTGGTTGGAGATTTTGCTGGGGTTTGAGGAATATTCTGGGTTAGGAATATTACAGAGGAAGACCCATTTCTTTTGAAACTTGTCCAATCAAGGGAAAATATCTACACAAACCTATTTATGAGAAGGAAATGTTGGAATTACTACATGCCCTGAAGCAATGATACCCTTAACTAATTGGAATACACTTCAAGATAAAAACAAATCATAACAATCTTAAATACTTCTTGGAACAAAGATTATTTTTAAAAGAGCAACAAAATTGGGTCACAAAGATGTTGGGTTATGATCTTGAAATCATCTACAAAAAAGGGAAGCAAAATGTTGTTGCATATACTCTCTCAAGAAGGGATGAGGATGTGGAGGCATTTCTTTGTGCCATTTCTATTATCCAACCTGGTTGGATAATTGAAGGAAAGGATGAATGGAAGAATGATGAAGAGGTGTGGACACTCATTCAAAAGTTGCATCAAGATCTCAACGCAAATGATACATTTATATGGAAAAATGATTCACTTTGGTACAAAGATCACTTATAATATATATATATATAATAATATATATGATATATATATATATATATTATATATAATATATATATATTTAATATATAGATGTATGTATGTATGTATGATGTAAGAACTCCCAACTCAAACAAAAGGTTCTATTGGAATTGCACACCTCTCCTATGATGACACTCAAGATTTTTAAAAACTTACCACAGGGTCAAGAAGGAAATTTTTTGGGATGGCATTCAATATTATATTTAGAAGTTTGTGGTAGAATGTTTGCTTTGCCAACAAAATAAAGTTGAGACAATTAAGACCCCGAGTCTTTTACAACCATTAGTCATTCCAAGTCAGTGTTTGAAGGAGGTATTAATGGATTGTATCATAGGTTTACCCAATTCTAAAGGACAAAGTGTCATCATGGTCGTAGTTGATAGACTTACCAAGTATGTACACTTCGACACATTATCTCATCCTTTCAAAGCTAATATAGTTGCTACTACATTTGTGGAAACAATTTAAAAGCTACATGGAAATCCAAAGATTATTGTAAGTGACAGAGATCCTATTTTCACTAGAAATTTTTGGACAAAATTATTTTCTTGTCTTGGTACTCAATTAGCGCATCGCTCATCTTATCATCCTCAATCTGATGGGAAAATTGAGATAGTGAACAAATGTTTGGAAGGATATCTTTGTTGTTTTTTATATAATAAACAAACACAATGGGTCAAGTGGTTACCTTTGACAGAACGGTGGTATAAAACTTCCTTCCATACCATAGCAAAAATGACCCCATTTATGGCACTTTATGGATATCATCCATCATCCATCACATCGTCTTTAAGAGACAATATTAAGGTTCAAGCAATGGAATATCACATCGAGCATCAACAACAAGTTCTCCAAATCTTAAAGAACAACCTGACTTTGGCGCAAAATCGAATGAAACAATAGGTGGATCAACATCACAGCGAAAGAAGTTTTGATGTGGGCGATTGGGTATTTTTATAGTTACAACCATACAAATGTCCCTTAAGCAATCTAAAAAGAATAATAAATTATCGCCCCAGCACTATGGCCCTTACAAGGCATTGCAAAGAGATTGGTACTATGATATACAAATTGGAGTTGCCTACATATTCACAAGTACACCAAGTTTTCCATGTTTCATTCTTAAATAAGGTTATAGCTGACAAGCTCCCAGTTCAAACTATATTGCTAGAACTTGACAAGGAAGGAAAAATCATATTGGAGCCTGAAGCAATCACAGAAACAAGAATTCAACAACTACAAAATAGATGGATTTCAGAGTATCTCATTAAGTGGAAGAACTGACCTGCTGAAGATTCCACATAGGAGGATGAATATTTTATACAGAAGCATCTAAAACTACTCAAGCATTGAGGACAACATTTTTTGAAGGTGTGGGGCATGTTAGGTCCCTATAATACTAGTGTAGCCCCCATATTGTTATTGTTGTGCCCATACATTATTATTGTTATGCATGCCTAATTATATTTGGACCCTTTAGACTCCTATATATATACTAAGGAGGCCTTGTCATTTAAATCATCCAAAAATTGTTCTTTTATGTGATGTAAAGGGAGGTTTCCCTCTCGAAATGGCTTATTATATACTCATTGATCTATCATGTTTTTGTGCTAATTTTGAACTAAATACATAATAGACAGATCACCCACATTGAACACATTCCAATTACCAAGCACTAACCCATCGCTACACAACTAGGAAAGAACAATCCATGCAGTTTAACCCACAAAATCTCACACGAGACTAGATCAATCCCACAATCATCAAATCGAGCATATGTGATATTAGAACAAACTAACTTTGATCAATACTACAATTACTCCATCACCAACGACCACTTGTAGCAGAACATAAACAAAGAAAAATAGATCGATCCTCCTCTCTTTAGGTTTAGATCATCATCACACCCAATCACATCCCATGTAGGCTAGATCGAATCATACTATAGTCAGATCGATACATAGGGCCTCTCGGGGCCAACAACCAAAACAATATGATTGGGCCTGCACCATATAACTAACATGTGGGGCCTCACAAAACACAACATGATATAATACTAGACTTGCAATAATAGTGGTGCCTTTTTGGGCTTTACTGCAAGCCAACAAAGAGATACACCAATACTTCACTTCATGCCAAGAATGATTATTTGAACATCCTCCAAGAGCCCCATGATTTGGTATGAGGTGAGATCTTTTATAGTTGTTATCTGGGGTTGATTGGACCATGGTCGATTTAATACCATGGGAACTTACCATGGGTCGGCAATTACTATGGGTAATTATTTACCTTTGTTTTTATGTTATGCATTTACATTATTTGCTCAAAACATAGTGTTGCCTCTACCATTTATTTGGTGCACCATGACCATACTTTAGGGCTTCAACTTAAGAGGGCATATTTCTTCAATGGTGAGGAACTACGTGACATACCACATACAGATGGAAAGGACTCAACAAGTGCTATCCAACTATCATACCATTATGCACCATAACCTGATCCACTACATCCATAATCCTTGTTCAATGCTGGATATTTATGGCAATCTTCACACTCTTGACATCAATGACAACTCTCCTTTGACATCAATGGAAACTTGTCCAACAATGTGACCCTTGATGAGGAAACATTATGAATTTTGGAGACAATGTTTCACTTTTGGAGCCCTTAGTTGCCACTTGAAGTGAGGCGTCCACTAGTAGAGAGATTTTATGCTACACATGCGACCTTGGAGCACATATTTAATGAGGACGACTTGATATTTTGAGCATTATTACTATTCATTTATGACACATAGCTGGGGGTCTTGAGACCTATCCACTCTTGTATCATGGATATTTTATGTATATGTGACTTATCTCTAGGATTTGTAAGACATAAGACATTATTTTATGTTCTAGGGCTTTTAGTAGACGAGGAAGTGATAAATCTTTCATATAAATAAGAGAAGTACTTCCCACTTGTGAATCATTGCTACTTGTAGAAATATATCACTGATTGTCTTAGTTTGTTTTCAACCTTGAAAGCCTCTAGTTTATTTTGTATATTACTTATAGTGTAATAAAGAAATTGAATAAATAAAAAGAAAATAAATGAAAGAGAGTTTTTGTACTTGATTAAGATACAAAACTTTTTTTTTCTTTCCATTTACTTGTTTGTTTATGACTTGTGGGACTAACCTTTGTCTAAGAAACCACAATGTAGGGCATCTAAGCCATCAAAATCACCTAGGTATCACAACTTGGCCTAAGCCATCCCTACCCTTAATCACAAGATACGACACAAACATCAAGGAGAAAACTTAATGAAATTTACATTCAAAGAAATAGGATGATTTCTTTCTCATTATTCCTAAGAGATTCTACCAATGTAAGGATACTACATTCTTTCTATCTTGTCTCTCTCTCCCCATAGAAATATATCATCACATATAGCTGGATTTTTTGTACCCACGAGATTTTGAACCAATAACATTCAAAAAAATTACTTTAATAAAACATTATATCACCAACTATTCTATAGCTTATGAGTAAATACAAAACACTTATTTAAACACTTAACAACTTACATATATTTATGCATTTTATTTTTATATTTCAATTTTGAATTTTTAATTGATGACATAAAATTATATTTTATTAAAAATAAATTAAAGTTATAAGGAAAACATCAATAAATAACTAATATTTATTATAAATTAAAACAACTAGTATTTATTGGAAATTAAAACATTCTATTTATTTCTTAAAAGAGAAGGAAAAAAATACTTCAGACTTATGTTATCCATATTTTATATATTACATTAAAAAGTGAAAATCACATTTTAAAAAATGGGAAATTATTAATTTTTAGGTGAGAAAGCACTTACTCTCAACTTCGAACAAATAAATATAAATTTCCAAGACATTACTTAGAAGTTGTCACGGACTTGACCAAGCCAATTTCCATTCAAATTTTCAATAGAAATTTCCAAGACATTACTTTACTCTCAACTTCGAACAAATAAATATAGAATTTCCAAGACATTACTTAGAAGTTGTCACGAACTTGACCAAGCCAATTTCAATTCAAATTTTCAAAATAAATTTCCAAGACATTACTTAGAAGTTGTCACGAACTTGACATTAGATTTCCAAGACATTACTTAGAAGTTCTCACGAACTTGACATTAGATTTCCAAGACATTAGAAATATAAATTTCCAAGACATTAGATTTTGATATGGGTTTATCGTCTGTTAGCAAAATTTGCAGAAGAAAGCCGCTGGGTTTTATAAGGGTTTAACGCCATTTTCTTTGTCAGGCCTTCAGGCTTGTCGAAGGTAAGTTTGGATTTGGGTACTTGATTTCTGAAGTGGGTCTTTCATGAAATTTTGGATGAGATATCTGAGATTTTAAATAAGAAATCTTCTGGCTTGCAGGCAATCAATCTGAGGTAGTTAATTAGCCAGTTGGGATACAGTTTGCTTTTGTTTTTTAATTAGCCAAATGTGACACAGTTCTGCTTTTAATTAGCCAAATGAGACACAGTTCTGCATTTGTTTTTAGTTAGCCATATGTGACACAGTTTTGCATTTGTTTTCCATTTGGGTTTCTTATGGTGTTTTCTAGAATCCATTTTCTGTTCACCAGCATTGATAGTTATTTTTAATCGTTTTTACCTTTTTTTGAAGATCAGGACCGTGGGAGGTAAAGTACGGAATCATGCCAGAAGACGTTCATGTTTCGGGTTTGCGGCTCGAAATCCACCAACATACGACTAATCCTCGGAATACAGAAATGAGGACCCCTGAGATGCTAGCAAGGATTCTGTCGAGGGCAAGAGAGAACACCCAGAACAAGGAAAATCTTGTTCCAGAAAAGCCGGGCAGCGGAAGAGGAAGAAGAAAAATGGTGGTATCTACTTCAAGAAGTCCTTTACCGTCAGATAATCCTCGTGCTCCTTTGCAAGACATTACAGCTTATATGCACGTAAGTTTTCTGTGGGTAGACCTATGCGAAATCTGGTCATTTATTTAGTTTAGTGTGCATCTTGATGCTATTTTTCTTGTTCTTCTTGCACTTAATACTTTTACGCCAAGAAATGCTAGTCAATTAGGTATATTTTCAAGTTGTTTCGATTTATTTATTTTTACAGAAACGGTTGGGATGCTTTATATTAATCTTGGGCAGAATTTCTGCCCAATTCTGATTACATTTTGAGCTTCTTTGTCCTGCTGCATTTCTTTGCTTAGGATGTAGCTGAAGCTTACAATTTTCTTCCTGAGATAGACCCCCACTGAGGTGATTTCAGAGATTTTCCCCCACTTGTAAATACAGACAAATTGATTTAGAAGCAGACAGTAGAACACGACAGCAGATTAATTACGGAATGGGCTCCCATGATTCTTCATCCTCTATCTTGTTGGTCCCAGTGGAAAGAAGGACAGCTTTATTGGCTTCGATATCCGCCTTTTTATTATGGGTTCTTAATACGTGATAGTATTTCAAATCCTGGAAGCTTTGTTCCATATCTTTGATCCTGATAATCAGCCTTGCAAGATTAAGGTCCTGTACTGGGGTGTTGGCAATCATTGCATTTATAATGACTTGAGAGTCACCTATGACTATTACTTCATTGAGAGTCACCTATGACTATTACTTCATTTATGCCTAGATCTTTGAGGATCTTGAGACCTTGAAGGAGGGCCAAGGCTTCAGGGTGGATGCTGGTAGTGTAATCTAGTCCCCAGGCGTAGGATTGAATTTTTTCCTTGATTGATTTAGGACAACACCTCCTGCACCTGCTTTGCCCGGATTTCCCTTAGCTGCTCCATCAAAGAAAAGGAAATGTCTTGCTTGCGATTTTAACCACTCTTGAAAGTCATTCTCAGATTTTCTTATTTGCCATTCTTTGAGGATGAGGGCTTTTTTGACTGCTGGCTGGAATTGGATTTCTAGCGTTGATCCCCATGCTATGTCTTGCTGTCTGAGGTTATTGTCATCTTTTATATCCATTAGGCATTCCTTTATATGGCTTTTTATCTTGGCTTCCAGGATTTTGTGATTCTGCTTTGTGTCTCTAAAGATTCTTTTGTTCCGTTCTATCCATAGCTGCCAGCAGATGATTTTTGGGAGGACAGCCCATGTTGTCTTGATAATCAGATTTTTGGAAGGAGGGCCTGGGAATCTGTTTGACCATTCAGCAAAAAGATCATAAGAGGAGCAAGGGACAGCGAAATTTGGATCCAAGTCGTGAGTAAAATGGGCCCAAATTTGCCTGGAGAAGCTACAATCTAGCATTAGATGATTAACTGTCTCAACGCTTTCATTACACAGAGGGCACATGGAAGGGCCGTGGAAGCCTTTTTCTGCAGATTGTCATACGTTAATATTTTCCCATGATAGAAGACCCAGGCGAAGAAGTCGACCTTGGGCCATGAGCGCTGATGCCAAACGCTTTGCCATGGAGCAGGGTTCTGAGGGACGTGCGGTTTCTCCATCAATTTAGCGTACCCCTGAGCGACTGCATATCCTTTGGTTTTTGATCCGCAGCCCATCTTGTCTTTCTTCTTCAATTGCGTGGGAGCCAGTCCTTGGAGGGCGTCTAACAGCGTGCTCCACTCAGCTTTCAGATTGTCCGACACATTTAAGCGCTTCCAGCCTGCCCAAATCAGATTGTTCCAGCATGAAATATCTCACAGGGATTTCATTCCTTCTCTATCCATCCAACAGCGCAATGAATTAATAGAGACTCTGGTTTCAATTGGCTCTTTGTTCATGATTCTGTTCGACCAGATATTGATTTTTTTACCATTGCCTGGAATCCAGTAGGAGTGATCGATGATAAGCGATGCAGCTCTGTCATAGATTTTGAGAAATGTCAAATTTGCCAGGCGTGTCACATCTTTTAAGCATCTTAGTCTTGGTCCTTTGAAATATTTTTTCCAGATCACCTTTTGAGCCCAGCCAGGATTGAGGGCGATGATCCTCCACACTATTTTTGCAGCCATTGCTACATTTTGTTGATGCAGGTTCTTAAAACTTAGGCCACCTTCCCACAACGGTTTGGATATGATATCCCAGCTGACAAGAGGGATCTTTTTTTCATTATGTTTCCCTCCCTTCCAAAAAAATCTCCTTATATAATCCTCCATTTTGTTTAGTATAGATGTCGGAGCGAGGAGACCTGCAAATTGAAATAAGGGCAAGCTGTTGAGAACTGATTTAATTAGAACTGTTTTGCCTGCAGCATTCAGCCATGAGTAGCCCCAGGCTTGAATCTTTGCCTTGAACCTTTCTAACTGCGGAAGCCAATCTTTGCTGGTTGGTCTTTTTTGAGCAATTGGAAGGCCTGGATATTTGAAGGTCGACCAGGGGGAGGAGGCTTCAAAACCCAAGCATCTTGATAAGGCAGAAAGCAGTCTAGTCGAGGTGTTCCAACTGAAAATATGGCATTTGCTTTTGTTTACCACACTGCCTGAAGCTTCACTGAATTCGTCCAGCACCTCTTTAAACTTTGTGGCAGAGGGAACAAAGGCAGGACCTAACAGTAATGTGTCATCTGCAAATAAAGCATGATTGATATTTTTGGTTCCTCTTGCAATGCGCAATCCATTGATCTCTTGATCCTACAACTTTTTATTAAGCAGGAAGCTGAGGGCTGAGGCCTGGATGACAAAGAGCAGGGGGGATAAAGGACACCCCTGCCTTAGTCCTCTCGTGGCTTTAAAGAAGTCAGTGGCTCTTCCGTTAACAAGGGGAGCTATCCATGGCTCCGAGATGCAAGCCCGGATCCAATTTATGAAATTTGTTCCAAAACCTAGCTGACACATGACATTCAAAAGGAAACTATGATTGACTCGGTCAAAAGCATTTGCTAAATCAAGTTTGATCACCATACCTTGCTCTTTTTGGAGTTGGCTCAAGTGTATTGCTTCCTGGACCAGTAGAAAATTGTCCACGATCTGCCTCCCATAGATGAAGCCTCCTTGATTCTCTAGAATTATTTTGGGGAGTATAAACTTCAGTCTATTTGCAATTACTTTGGTGATCAGCTTGTACCCTGTATTACAAAGAGAGATCGGCCGAAATCTATTGAAGCTGTTGGCCCCTTTTTCTTTGGGTATGAGTGCTAAAAACGCAGAATTTGTACTGCCTCCGATTTTCTGAGTGTTTTGGGATTTTTGCACCATTTTAAGGAGGTCTTTTTCAATGATTGGCCAGCACGTTTGGAGGAATCTAGCTGAGAAACCATCCGGCCCAGGACCCTTGTCCGGTTCCATGTCGAAGAGCGCCTTTTTCACCTCCTCTTTTGTGACTTTGGTCTCCAACAGTTCATTGATTCTCTGAGAAATTACGGATGGTATATTATGTAATATCTCCGAAGAATGGGTTGGATCCTTGTCTTCATTATATAAATTCTGGAAGTGAGTAAACGCAGCTCTCTTTATATGCTCAAATTCTTTATGTATATCTCCCTCCTCTTTAATTTGTGAGATAGTATTGAAGCATTTTCTTGCCTGGGCTTGTTTATGGAAATACGCAGTATTCCTATCCCCTGCTTTGACCCAAAGGTTACGAGATTTCATTCTCCAGCACTCTTCTTCGGCTAAACAGGCCTTGTGGTATTGCTATTGTAGGAGGGTTTCTTGTTCTAAAGATTCCTTTGTAAGTATTGCGTTTTCCATATCATTTTGGTAAGAAGTGAGACCTTCTTTGATGATTTTCCTTGTTGTAGTTGGGTTGGGCAGCGTTTTGGCCCATCTTTTTAGGACTCTTTTCATCCTTCTGAGTTTTTCCTCCCAAATATAGAAAGGCGATCCATTGACCGGATAATTCCAACAATCCTTGACTATTTGCATGAAGTCATTCTCCTTTGCCCAGAGCGGGCTGAACCTAAATGGGATGGGGCCCAGATCGTGATGAGCTAGCAAGTCTAGCATAATGGGCTTATGATCAGAAATACTGTTGGCAAGTATATGCATTCTAGGCTCAAATCGTGGGATTAGAAAGGAACTTTGAATGATAAACCTATCTAACCTGGCAGCAATGTGACGAGGGCCCATTCTTTTATTAGACCAAGTATACTTACCTCAAGAAGGTTTAATGTCCAGCAAATCCCAATCTTGCATTATGTCCTCAACCCATTCTCTAGCCGGGTCTCTAACTATGCTGCCTCCCCTTTTTTCTGAAGGATGAAGGGTAAGATTGAGATCGCCAACAATTACTATGTGTTCCAGATCTGACAAATTTGCTTGCTGTCTTAGAGAGTCCTAGCAATCTTTTTTTCCCCAACGTTGACTGGAGAGTAAACGTTAAAGAGGTAGAACGTTTGCTTGGACTCCAGATTCTGTATTTTTAACATCAGCCAATGGGTATTTCTGGCCTCTAATAGAACTGTAAATTTATTGGGATTCCAGAGAGTACCTATTCCTCCTGAGGCGCCCCAGGTGGAGGTTGCTCTTGCTTCACTGTTATTCCAAACTTTCTTGCTTGTTTGGAGGAAGACTGTGTCTTCCAGCTTTGTCTCCTAGATGAAAAGTAGATCTGGGGTTTCTGTCTTGATTAGACTTCTGATGGCTTCTTCTTTCATTTTGCTCCCCATGCCTCTGCAATTCCAGGAGATGACCTTCATTATTTATGTTTTAGATGAGCTCCCTTGGAGCCTTGGGGCGGGTTTTTCAATGTCTTTGGCTTTGAAGCTAATATTTTTTCCAAGGTTGGTTGACTTCCCTGCAGTTTTTCTTTGTAAGTCTCCTGTTCCCTTTTTCCCTATCTGTTTTCCGGCCTCTTGTTGACCTTCTTACCGGGGTGTGGGATTCTCCTATTTCTCCTTCCTCTTCTGATTCTTCGGTTGCTTGCTCTTCTTCTTCTTCATCCATGAACATGCCTTTTAGGCTTGGTCCTTTGAAAGAGGCTGAGGGAGCTTCTTCCTCATCCTCTTGGGCTGTGGCTTTTAGATTTTCCACTTCTTTAGGGGAAGCAGAAGGTGTGCTTTTCCTTGAGGATTCTGGCTTTTGGATCTCTACCTCTGGAGTGCCTTCTGTCGATTGGCTTAAAAGGATGAATTTGTTTTCTTGCGCCTTTTTGGTGGGAGGCTTCTGAGTATTACCCTGAAAGATGCCTTTGCTGGTTGGTCCACCCTGTTTCTGTCCCCTCTGATTGGTTCTGGCTCTTTTTACTTGATTCCATCCCTCTTCATTTCTTTTCTTTGGCTCTGGAGTTGTCGGGTAGTTTCTAGCGAAGTGCCCATACACGTGGCATTTCCTGCATTTGAATGGCAGCTGTTCATAATCCAAAATTTGCACATGGGACCAGCTACCGACTCTGATTTTGATTGCTTCTGGTAAACCCCCCTCTAGATCTACCTCCACACAGATCCTGGCACAATCATACTGGTCCTTGTTGCTTGCCCGATCTATGAATTTCTCGAGTGAGTTGCCGATGTGTTTCAAGGAGTCCCAGTTCCTGCAGTGAACCGACAGATTTGGTAGGCGAACCCATACTGGAACAGCCTTGGGAACATCTACTGTTGGATCGAAGTCCAAGGTCCATTTGTTCAGGTAGAGGCCCTGAGGACCCATGAAATACGGTCCATTTCGGAAGATCGGGTCTTTGTCTTCTCTGGAGGCAAATTCAAAAAGAAAGAACCCTCTTCCAAGAAAATAAGATGTAACGCTTTGGCTGATTAGAGGCGCCCAGTTCCTGTTTACCCATTGCTCTGTAGTTTTCAGGGAGGGCCAAAGTCCCGTGAACTGGCCAATAAGACCCCGATCTGCCAATGACAAAGCTACTTGCATGGGGGTCTCAAGAGGCAACGAGATCTTAGGAATTTCATCTAGCTTCTTGACAAATTTGGAGGCATCGTTTGTTTCGGACGCAGACCTGCCAGGAGTTGATTGAATGCGTCTACATCAGGTCTAGAGGGCGGATCTTGGCCCTGAGGCTCCATCAAGTATGATGCCAGCCACCACACGGGCAGCACAGCATAGGCCACACCCTGGCCAAAAGAACAACTGAGAGCCTTAGATCCGATCAGATCTAGTTCACACATGCCCGCAGGCTGCAGGTTCGGCAAACAGTGAAGATTGCAGGTGCAGGGCCCACAGGGGGCGGGTCTCCAGAGAGCCGAGGCTCGCAGCGAAGGCTCACACGCCCAGGGCTATTCCCGGATCTCCACTTCGCAGTTCCTGTCTAAATTTGAGTTCTACAAAACGCTCAAAACCAAGTTGTTTCGATTTATGTTCAGACTATTGAAAGACAATAATTGTGCATCTAATCCAAGCCAAGACATTTTCTGAGCATTCTGGAGTTTTATTTTACCATCTTCTAATTTTAACTATCAATGCTTATGCATCAAATGCTTAGTGTGGTTGTATGGTAATCTTCTTTGATTTTCATGTTAAACATTTCTAAGTAGGTATTTCCTAAGCATTAACTCGGTTGTATGGTACTCTTGTTTGATTTCATTCTAAACATTTTAAAGAATTTTCTAAGCATTCTTTAGTTTGAATATTTCTCAAGATAGTTTCTACTTTACTAATGTGGGATTGCCTGATATGCACTTCCAGGCTCTCGAGAGGATTACTACTAGAATGCAAATGCACGGGATTACTCCTTCTAGGCAGTCTATAACTCATGACAGCCCAGTGCAAGAAAGATCTGCCCAAGAAGGTCCCTTGCATCTAGCACAAACCACTATGACAATAATTCCCAGTCCAGGTCCTGAACAAGAAATCGGAGGAGCAGTTACTCATGAAGAAACTGGTGTACAAGACCTGGGTCCAGGAAGGCCTTTGATGTATCAAACAAGAGTTGATATCTACAACCCTCCGACTGTGGATACTGTGCCAGGACTCCACCAAGATAACCAGGTACAAGATATCAGTACCAGGGATGATTCAAGGTTGACTGAGCGAACATTTGCAAGAGTTTTTGGAACTGTTTTACAGTCTGGATCTCAGAATGAAATAAGTGGAAGAGACAGGAATGGCAGTTGTCCTCAACAGAAGAAGATCTCATCATCAAAGAACACTGCCAAGACATTGATGAAAATGAGGTGATTACTCCTCCTAGGCAGTCTATAACTCATGACAGCCCTGTGCAAGAAAGATCTGCCCAAGAAGGTCCCTTGTAGGTAGCACAAACCACTATGACAATAATTCCCAGTCCAATTCCTGAACAAGAAATTGAAGGAGCCGTTACTCGTGAAGAAACTGATGTACAAAACCTGGGTCCAGAAAGGCCTTTGATGTATCAAATAAGAGTTGATATCGACAATCCTTTGACTGTAGATATTGTGCCAGGAGTCCACCAAGATAACCAGATACAAGATATCAGTACAAGGGATGATTCAAGGTTGACAGAGTGAACATTTTCAAGAGTTTTGGGAACTGTTTTACAGTCTGGACCTCAAAATGAATTAAATGGAAGAGACAGGAATGACAGTTGTAACTTGTCCCCAATGGAAGAAGACCTCATCATCAAAGAACACTGCCAAGACATTGATGAAAGTGAGGTGAAACCGTTTGTTTCTTCGATGATTCTTGGCAGATGTTTCTACTGAATTTTTCAGTACGATCAAAGCTTTTCTTTCTCAGAAAGGGCAGTTCTGAACAAGATTCACATTCCTGTGATAAAATTTTGATTTCACTGTGGATTTTAATCAGTTTCACATCTTTTGTGAAACTCTCGTGGCTTTTACCTGTGAAAGATTTTTTTCCTTATTTTTTTCTTTGTACATTGAGGATTCAACATTCAAACCTATCTATTTATAGAATTTACACTGCAACAATCTCTTGTATATTATTACTGCTTTGTACCAACTACATCTTTTAATTGTATTCTTGAATATCAGAACAAATAGGTTCATTCATGATATAATTTTTGATTAAGGAAATTTTGATCCCATTACCACTTTCTGTTTCCTAATGGTATAAACTTTATGTTTAGATTATATGCATGGTTATTAAGTGTTTCTAGTATTGAGTAGAAAACCCTAATTTGTTTACTACCATAACTGGTAGTTGGATTAGTTATTGGATTTGTAGTTTATTTGCAAGTTCTGGTCACTTATGGTTAGATAAATTCAGTGATCTTTATTTATGATTTCTAGTTTAACATTACTCGTACCAAAATTCTGGCCAATCTGGCAGCTGGCTTGGAGTTTAAGTCTCTGGGTTAATGTGATGGCATCCTCAGTGAGCTTTATTTATGATTTCTAGTTTAACATTACTCGCACCAAAATTCTGGCAGCTGGCTTGGAGTTTAAGTCTCTGGGTTAATGTGATGGCATCCTCCTCCATTATAGTACTAACATCACCTGTTTTTTTGGTGTCTTGCCTTGTAAGTTGACTCTGGCTTATGGTTTATGTGATTCTGCATGCTATGTTACTACATGGTTGGAATTTCATTCTACATTAATACTCTTTTTGAAATATTTACTACACAATTTTTTTTCTCTATATATGAGACCTATTGTACAAACCTGTTTTACTAATTATTTCATTTAATTTGATCAGAGCTTTTATTATTCATATAT
>APFE031028906.1:79080-104081 GCA_000404065.3 Pinus taeda | reverse complement strand
GAAGATCAAAAGTATCTCTCTATTTTAACTAGCTCAAAGAAGAAAATTAATATAGCAAAGATTAGAACTAATTCTCATGAGCTCCATAGTGAAATTGGCCGTTGGGCAGTTCCTAAAACGCCATGGACGGAAAGACGGAAAGGATCTGCCATATTTGTGAGAATAGGAGCATCGAGGATGAAAACCACTTCCTCTTAGAGTGCCATGCATACAACCACATTAGATCTCAATTTCACAATCTTTGTTACAATACTAACCTTCCTAGCCTTTTACAATGCCAAAATTATAGTGAACTCAGGAGGCTTCTCTCCAAGCTTTTTGAGCATAGAAATAAAATCTTAAATCAAAATAAATAATTTGTCTTTTTAGGTCCGATAGACCATTATTTGGTCTCAGCGGACCTTAGCGGACCTTAACCACCACCATCATCATCATCATCATCAATAATTTTTAAATAATAATATTAAATTTTTAAATATAATTATTTTATACTAAACCAGGTATATTTTAATAATTAGTGAATTACTTTTTAATTTACTTTTCACGTATTCTTTGACCTAATTTTACTTATTTCCATGAATATAATTATTTATTAATAATATTATTAAAATATATATAATAAGAATAATAATAATATTAATAATAATTTTTAAATAATAATATATTAATAAAAAAATTTTAATATAAATTTGACCCGGGTCCTATAGTCGAATATAGCCGTTGGAGTCTCTGCTCAGAGTATTTAACAAGTGTAGCTAGATCTGTTTCTTCAACTTGTCCTGATGATAAACCACACTAGTTGGTCCGAAATGCGTCGACAAATGTCTGTCTACATGTGATTTACGCCGAAGTTATTCTTTCAACTATTATGGATCACATAAGCCTCAATTCAACTATATGAGACCTGTTCGTTGATATTAAGAAGACGTCGTTTCCCCTCTATTCACACACACACACACACACACACACACACACATATATATACTAAATCAGAGGATTCTATTAATGGAAACTGTCAATATTTACATAGCATAGCCTTGGAATTCTGTTAGTCTCACCCCGATTGGGTTTATTGAACATACCTATGAGGCTTACACAAAAACCCACATAGCATAGCCTTGGAATTCTGTTAGTCTCACCCCTATTGGGTTTGTTGAACATACCTATCAGGCTTACACAAAAACCCACAATTTTTTTAGAGGTAAGCATACATAAAAACATAAAAGAAACAAAAAACAAAGAAAACAAAAACTCCTTGACACTAGTAGAACACCAAATAGCATATTCATCATCAAAATCTACAAGGGTTGGGTTGCTGCAATGTCTATAGGTCCTTCTAGTAGAACACCAAATAGCATATTGATCATCAAAATCTATGGGCGTTGGGTTGCTACAATGCCTGTAGGTCCTTCTCCAGGATCTCTTGTAATTGATCCCTTAATGCCACGTTCTCCAAGTCCGACCACTCCTATGCCATGTCAGTATTGGGTGAGTTGCTCCCCCATTTTGCCAACTTGTATGCCGCCATATTGCCTTTGAACCAGGTGTGCTTCGTAATCACATAGGCCAAGGACTGAAGAATGTGTTGAATCTGACCTATTAGACTTTCATGCCGCCAGCACTAAGCCACCTTATTTGTCTGAGACCCGGTTATTAGCTGTTGCACTGTGTTTACACCAGTTAGGAGTCGCCAGTGATCTGCAAGTGAGATAGTCCTTTGTCTATGGCTATGGAGAGCCCTCTTCCCAAGGCCAGGAACTCTGACACGTTATTCGTGGTATGTCCACAAAACCCTGTGAACACATATATTGGCCTACCTTGGTCATCCCTCAGTGCCCCGCCATAGTTGGCCGACCCCGAATTCTCATGCGAAGGCTCGTCGAAGTTTAGCTTAGTGAAGCCTATCGAGGGAAGGGTGAAGTTTTCCACAGCTCAGTCACCACCCGTTGATGGATTTTTCCCATAAGGAAATATCAGCTCCTCTTTTATTTCCAATTTCCTTAATATTCTCCCTTCTTCCTTGCTAGTCTTCAATTCCTCCAAGGTCCAACTCTCTGCTGGAATAGTCTCTTTAATATTGTTGCGTATATTCTCCCATACTAGACTAGTGGTGGCCCTATGATTTTGGAAAATGGTACTGCTGCGGCCATTCCATATATTCCACGTCACAAAGCCTTGTGCCAAAATCTAAGCTCTATTCACTATAGGATTCTTGAAGAGCTTCATCCTCAAGATTTCTAAGGATTCCTTGACAGAGTTATGAGGCTGTGCCACATGACCAAACACCCCTTGAACACGATCCCATATTTCATTAGCAAAGCCACACTCCCTCAGGAGATGTTCTATTGTTTCCTTTAGGCACTGGTAGGGCAACGGGATGGCCCACTAAAACCCTTCCGTCGGATCTGATCCCAAGTCAGCAACCTGCGATAGCTTATTAGCCACAAAAAGAATGATACCTTCGACCATAGCTTTGATTTCCAATTTCTTTTCCAAAGGCGGTTCTCCTCTTCCTTAGTAGTTTGCCCGACCATAATGTTATAGGCCTCTTTTACTGTTAAAGACCCCTTGGGTTTGTAGCCCCACCATAGTTTATCTGATTCGTTATTTACCATGATAGCCCATTGTGGTAATTCCGTTGCCATCTCGTCCCATGTCTGTGCATCTACCTATTCTAGCCATTGATCTTGAGGCTTCCCCTCCATTCCTGCCCCATTTAGGTTATTAGTCCAGAAGTTTGCCACTTCCCTCATCCCCGCCCATTCTGCAGCCAATTGAAGAGGTCGTAGGGTTTCCTTCTTATCTAATGGTGGAATTTGCATCCATGCTTCATCACAAAATTTGGCGGTATGTCCATTCTGAATCTCCCAGAAACCGTGTTCTGTTCTGCCATTTTCCATACGGAGGATCCAGTTGGGAATGTTGAAATAATAATTTCAATTGCAACGCTATTTTTCTTTGCGATGCGATCTTATCGCATATCGCAAATCGCATGCATGACCTGTTGCCCTTCACTACGTCCTGAGATTTCTGCCGATTGCGATGTTGCGATGTGATCCGATCGCAAATCACAAATCGCAACCATATGATAGTGTTCCATTTTTTTCTCTTCTGCAGATTGTGATTCTGCGATGCGATCCAAATCGCAAATCGCACATTTCACCTTCCTCAAATCAATCTCAGTCGTCCGATTGAAATCAACGATTGTGTACAGGCTTGCACCAAATGAACTTGACATGAAGTGAAAGTTACATTTTGACCGCCAGTTTTGTCAGTAAAACAGTGAATGTAATTTACTGTGGGTTGGTAAACGTTGGTAAGATTTTAATTTTATGTTTTTTTATTGTTCACGGGAGTATGGTATAGTTAATATGTATTGTTATGTTCAGTTGTTAAAAAAAAAGGCAGAGTGAAGAACACAACAACTTGTGAATGAAGAAATTTTACACACAGTAGTGTAAAATTTCAAAGCAGAGATAGAGTAAATTTATTTGTGTGGAACTGAAGCGTTCCCTAGTTGTAATCCCTCTGTTAAGAGGAAGATGCTTTTGTAACAACATTCTGGTTAATGAATACAAAGTTTTTTTTGTGTGTGGAAAACTCTGCTCTTCAGAAATCAAGTTTAGCTTCCCTGTGTTAAGATCCTGTGCAAAAACAGAGCATTGTTCTCTGTTTAGGTTTTGTTTGGAATTATCAGAAATTCCCAACAGTGGTATCAGAGCTTGTCCAGGCTCTTTGAAGGTGTCAAAGAAGTTGAAGGAAGGATTTCTTGTTGCAGCAGCTTCTCCAGCAGAGTGAAGATTCAGTCAAGAAAGATTCAAAGGTATTTTTCAAGTTTTCTTTGTGTTGCTGTTGAAGACAGTCAGTGATTTTAAATACACAGTCAAGTGTTTTGAAGCATAGTTTAGAGAGCAAGAATGGCTGGCACCAGCACAAACATGGGTATCTGTAATACTCAACTCCCACTATTTAATGGGAAAAACTATGACTATTGGGCAATAACCATGAGAGCCATGTTTGCTTCTCAAGATTTATGGGAATTTGTTGAAGATGGTTTTGAAGAACCATCAGATGAAAATGAGTTTAATAATTTAACTCAGGCAGAGAAAGAACGGTTGAAGAGCTATAAGAAGAAGGATTCTAAAGCCCTCCTCTTCTTATATCAAGCAGTGCATGGGAGTGTGTTTCCAAGGATAGCAACAGCCAAAACATCCAAAGAAGCACGGAAAACTCTCAAGATAGCCTATCAAGGCATGGAGAAAGTGAAGACAGCAAAACTACAGTTGCTGAGGAGAGATTTTCAGAATCTAGCATGAAGGAGTCAGATAATATTGACTCATTCTTCACACAAGTGATTGGTCTGGTCACACAGATAAGGTCTCATATAGAGATTCTTGAAGAAAGGAGGATTGTGGAGAAACTATTAAGGGTCCTACCCTCAAAGTTTGATGTGATTGTCACCACCATAGAAGAGACAAAGGATCTCACAAACTTCTCAGTTGATGAACTACATGCATCACTGATAACACATGAACAGAGATTGAGTAGAAATGAAAACTCATCTCTAGAACATGCCTTTAAGACCCAGATGTCCTTTGGAAGAGGAAGAGGTCAAGGCAGAAGAAACAAGAGAGGAAGAGGCATAAGCCAAAACAGAGGTGGAAGAAACAGTCCAGCAAATGCTCAAGGAAGAGGCAGCAATCCAGATCAGAAACAAGGCCAAGGCAGCAGCCAACAAAGTGGACAACATCATGCTCAAGGACAAAGGTATGAAAAATCTAATGTCCAATGTTATTATTGTAAAAAATATGGGCATTATGCAAATGAATGTAGGAAGAAGCAGCATGATATCAGTAATAGAACTAGTGCAAATATCACTAGAGAAAATATTAGCCAAGATAATTTGTTGTTAGCTTGTAATATGGCTGAAACAAAGAGTGATGATATATGGTTTCTAGACTCCAGTTGCAGTGACCATATGACAGGGAACATAGTCCTGTTTTCTAAGTTAGATCAGAGTGTGAAACCACAAGTCACACTTGGGACTGATAGTAAAATTTTTGTTATGGAAAAAGGAGAAGTAAATATCTTAACAAAGAAAGGTGAAAAGAAAACTGTAGCAGATGTCTATTATGTTGCTGGAATGAAATGTAACCTCTTGAGCATTGGACAGCTTGTTCAAAAGGGTTACAATGTTTTCTTTGAGAATGATGTATGCACCATCATGGATAGAAAACCCAACAAACGATGTATTGCTGAAGTAAAGATGACAAGGAACAGGATGTTCCCTCTTAGGATAAAAGCAGTTTTAAAAGATGGGGTAGCAATTGCAGCAGTTACACAAGAGGCTTTCCAAAGCGAACCAAATGATGAAAATTGGTTGTGGCACTTGAGATTTGGACATCTCAACTTTGGAGGTCTTAATGTGTTGAACAGAAAAGGAATGGTAAGAGGATTACCATTGATAGAGAAACCAGACAACCATTGTGAAGGTTGTATCTTGGGGAAACAACACAGAGAAAGTTTTCCATCAGGAAAAAGCATAAGGGAAAAAACACCCTTAGAGATTGTCCACTCGGATTTATGTGGACCGATGCAAACTCCATCACTTGCAGGCAGCCAATATATATTAACATTCATTGATGATTTCACTAAAAAAACTTGGGTTTATTTCCTGAAGAACAAAAGTGAAGTGTTTGAAAAATTTCGCAATTTCAAAGCACTTGTAGAAAACCAAAGTGGGCTGCATATCAAAGTTTTAAGAACTGATAGAGGAGGTGAGTATATCTCCAAAGATTTTTTACGGTTTTGTAGAGAAAATGGAATTCATAAACAGTTTACCACTAGGTACACCCCGCAGCAAAATGGTGTTGCCGAAAGGAAGAATAGGACAATCATGGATATGGCGAGGAGCATGTTGAAGGCAAAGCATTTGTCAAATGATTATTAGGCTGAAGCTGTACACTGTGTAGTGTATATTTTAAATATATGACCAACAAAAGCAGTCATGAACAGAGTTGCCGGAAGAAGCATGGAGTGGCAGAAAGCAAGGAGTCACCCACATGAAAGTTTTTGGATGTGTAGCTTATGCACACATTCCAGATCAACTAAGGAAGGAGTTGGACAACAAAGGGGAGAAATGTATTTTCATTGGATACAGTGAGGAATCCAAAGCTTATAGGTTGGATAACCCATCCACCAAGAAGTTTTTTGTGAGTAAAGATGTTCAGTTCATTGAGGAGAAAGCTTGGGATGGAAGCATAGAGAAAACAATGAAAGTTAAAAAATATTTGTCTCATGATGAAGATGATGAGGATATGGCTGAAATACATTCCCAACTAGCAGCGCCAATACAAGGCAGCGAGGGACACCCTTGAGGAGAAATGAAAGTGCTTCTCCAAGCACATCACAAGGAGGAAATTCAAGTGCTTCTTCAAGCACTTGTACACCAAATGAAGAGGTAAGAAATTCAGAAATTTAAAGTGACATTTTATGATGAAGGTATGAATTCTTTGTTTGCTTTTTATTGTTCATGTTGAAGACCTGTTTCATTTTTGAAGAGCAATTAAGATAAGAAAATTGGATTAGGAAGCTATGGATGAGGAGATCAATGCCATAGAAAGAAACAAGACATGGGATTTAGTTGAACTACCAAAATGAAAAGAAGTCATTGGAGTTAAATGGGTCTACAAGACCAAGAGTAATGTTGAAGGCAAAATAGAAAGACACAAGGCAAGACTTGTTGTCAAAGGATATAAGCAGCAGTATGGGAGAGACTATGAGGAAACTTTCGAATCAGTTGCTAAAATGGAAACCGTGAGAGCAGTGTTGTCCATAGCAGCACAAAACAAGTGGAAAGTTTACCAAATGGATGTGAAGTCAACATTTCTAAATAGAGTGTTAAAGGAAGAACTTAACATTGAACAACCTCCAGGCTATGAAAAGAAAGGCCAAGAGGACAAAGTGTGTAGAATGAAGAAAGCTCTTTATGGGCTGAAGCAAGCACGAAGAGCATGGTACAGTAGGATAGATTCCTATCTACTGGAAAATGGATTTGAAAAGTGTGAGGGAGAACCCACCCTCTACATCAATGAAAATGATGGTAAAATACTCATTGTTGTGTTATATGTTGATGATGTTATTTTTACAGGTAATGATGGTTATCTTAGTGAAAATTTCAAAACAGTCATGAAAGAAGAATTTGAAATGACTAACATGGGTTTGCTGAGATACTTCTTAGGAATAGAAGTAGAACAAAATGGAAATGGGATTTTTATCTCATAAATGAAATATGTTAATGAAGTGTTGGAAAGATTTAATATGCAGGACAACAAAGCAGCAATCACTCCCACAGTGATGGGATTAAAACTCAGTAAGGAAGACAGCAACAAGAATTTTGATCCTAGTTTGTGCAAGAGCATAGTTGGCAGCCTTATGTATTTGACTGCAACTAGGCCGGACATAATGCACGTTGTTAGTTTAATTTCCAGATTCATGGAGAGGCCAAAAGAAGCACATTGGCAGGCAGCAAAAAGAATTCTGAGGTATGTTAAAGGTACTAAACGATTTGGCATTTTATATACTACTTTAGAATGTTCAGACTTAATTGGATACACTGATAGTGATTGGGCTGGAAGTGTAGATGATCAGAAAATCACATCCGGTTATGTTTTTCACATGGGTTCAGGAGCCATTTCATGGGCTTCTAAAAAATAGCCTATTGTAGCATTGTCTACAACAGAGGCAGAATATGTGGCAGCTACAGCAGCAGCATGTCAAGCAGTTTGGATAAGAAGGATGTTAAGGAGTTTATGCCAAGAGCAAACAAGAGCAACTGTGATTTTTTGTGACAATAGCTTAGCTATTGCATTATCCAAGAATTCTGTGTTTCATAAGAGAACAAAACACATTGACACAAAATTTCATTACATTAGGGAATTGGTAAACAATGGAGAAATTGTTTTAAAACATTGCAGAAATCAAGAGCAGGTTGCGGATATTCTGACTAAACCATTGGCACATAAAGGTTTCGAGTTTTTGAGGAAATGTCTGGGTATGACTGATAACCCTGCAGTTGAAATTAAAGGGGAGTGTTGAAATAATAATTTCAACTGCAACACTATTTTTCTTTGCGATGCGATCTTATCACATATCGCAAATCGCATGCATGACCTGTTGCCCTTCGCTACGTCCTCAGATTTCTGTCGATTGCGATGTTGCGATGCGATCCGATCGCAAATCGCAACCATATGATAGTGTTCCATTTTTTTTCTCTTCCGCAAATTGCGATTCTGCGATGCGATCCAAATCGCAAATCGCACATTTCACCTTCCTCAAATCAATCTCAGCCGTCCGATTGAAATCAACGGTTGTGTACAGGCCTGCACCAAATGAACTTGACATGAAGTGAAAGTTACATTTTGACCGCCAATTTTGTTAGTAAAACAGTAAATGTAATTTACTGTGGGTTGGTAAACATTGGTAAGATTTTAATTTTATTGTTTTTGTTGTTCACGGGAGTATGGTATAGTTAATAGGTATTGTTATGTTCAGTTGTTTAAAAAAAAGGGCAGAGTGAAGAACGCAACAGCGTGTGAATGAAGAAATTTTACACACAACAATGTAAAATTTCAAAGCTGAGACAGAGTAAATTTATTTGTGTGGAACTGAAGCATTCCCTGGTTGTAATCCCTCTATTAAGAGGAAGATGCTTTTGTAACAACATTCTGGTTAATGAATACAAAGTTTTTTTTTTGTGTGTGGAAAACTCTGCTCTTCAAAAATCAAGTTTAGCTTCCCTGTGTTAAGATACTGTGCAAAAACAGAGCATTGTTCTCTGTTCAGTTTTTGTATGGAATTATCAAAAATTCCCAACAGGGAACTCCTGTCATCTGAATAGCTCTTCTTTGGACAAGCCCCCACCATACTCCATATCATTTTCCAAACCTCTAATCCCCTTGCATCCATCGCCACTAGAGCTTGGCTCCTAATGCTTGGTGCAATGTTTCTGTGTCACTTATGCATATCGTTTTCCAAACCTTTGATCCCCTTACATCCATCGCCACTAGAGCTTGGCTCCTAATGCTTGGTGCAATGTTTATGTGTCCCTTAGGCTTACCCCCCACCACTTTGGCAAGCATACTTTGTCCCATGCAACAAGAGACCATTTCTTAGCTTCTTCAAGAAATTTCCTTCCCCAAAAATTTCCCATGCCACACACTTCCACAAAAATTTCCTAAACTTATCCATTAATTCTTTGTATACACATTTAAGGGCCAATATGGCAGATAGTTGGTAGATGGACAATACTTGCAACACTGCTTTTAACAACGTCACCCTCCCAGCCATGTTGAGGGCCTAAAAGGTCCAATTGGATAAATTTTTGTCTATTCTTTAGACATGCCCCCACTATACTCCAAAGTATCATTTTCCAAACGTCTGATCCCCTTGCATCCATCGCCACCAGAGCTTGGCTTCTCATGCTTGGTGCAGTGTTTTTGTGTCCCTTAGGCCTATTCCCTTGCCATTTTGGCAAGCATACTTTGTCCCATGCAACAAGAGACCATTTTTTAGCTTCAAGAAATTTCCTTCCCCAAAATTTTCCCATACACACCCTTCTACAATTTTTTTTTGAACTTATCAATTAATTATTTGTATACACATTTAAGGGCTAGTATGGCGGATAGTTGGTAGCTCGACAATGCTTGCAACACTACTTTTAACAATGTCACCCTCCTAGCCATGTTGAGGGCCTAAAGGGTCCAATTGGATAAATTTTTGTCTATTCTATCTAGGAGATCTCTCCAGATCGAAGTTCGTGAAGAGTTCATTGTTAAGGGGACTGATGAGTCCCATCAATAGGTATATCTTGAAGTTCATTATGCTATCCTCCAACCTTAAAACTATCATTTTCTCACATTTATTCACATTTTTTTGTTATAATATGCTTAGTAAGAAGAGTAAAAGGTGTTTGTCGTAGCATGTGGCCTAATGTGATCAAATTGCAAGAAAATAAGCATTTTTGAGGCATTTACTATGCAAGGGCTTTATGAAGACAATCAAGAGGGGATCTAGGGAGGCTTTCCCACCTCCTTAACTCTCTAACTTGGCTTGAGATCACCAAATCCTCACTCACAAGCTCGAATTCACTAACAGTCGAGTAACTCCAAGTGCATGAGAAGCTCAAGGAGGACAAGATCCACAATTTTCGAGATCGAGGAAATCACTCCTATTTTCCAGGGAGTTGCTATCAGCTACCTTTTTGTATAAATAAATGAGCTGAAAGGCTAATTAGGGTTCGAAGTTTTGATTCAGCTAGGTGTATGCGAATTTTACTTTTATGATAATGAGAAGTTGGTTATTAAGTTGCATCTAAGTTAGTTTTAGAGGGCTGAGACCCTTGGGGTTTGGGTCCAAACAAGAGGCTTTGTCCCTCTTTTATACTTTTGTTTTCTTCTTAGTTTAAAGCATTCCATGTATTTTTTTAATTGCAGTAGATGTTAAGCTATAAAAACCTGTGATTGCAGGCTTCCCTATCACCTCTATTGTGGGAGAATGGTTGAAAAGATTTACAATCTCAGTCCAAAATCATTTTGTTTATGTTTTGTTGGAAATAAATAAATGTTAGTTGTCCTTCTTCATATTTACTTTCTGTAACTTAGAGTTAGTTCAGTGATCAGAATAGTGTTGTGACATAGAATAGATGTTATTCAAACTATGTTAATGATTAATTGATGCATGCATGTGGATAGTTGCAAGGTTGTGTAGATCTACAGGGGAGGGCACCTCTCTCACCTCCATTTTGGACTTTCCATCTTCTCTTTCCATCCCACAATTTTGCCCCCAAAACTCTAGGAAATTTAGGTCACCATGGGCATTCATCTTAGTGCAGGACAAACCTCTGAGAGATCTTTGGCTTGGCTAGGAGGCTTCCCCAACCTTCTTTCACTCTCTCCAACCTTCATCTACCTCTTCATGCCCTCAAGACATCATCTCCACCTTAAAAAGGCTCTCAAAACCCCTCTTGCAGCATTACAGGTCGTCCTGTATCAACACCTGTAGCACCGCTTTTCTTCACCTACTTTGCTCCCTACTTCAACCTTAGCTCAGTCAATATGAATAATGACCCCAAGTTGTGATTTGATTATCAAGAGAAGCTCCTAGAGCACTCCAACCATTCCTTTTCCTCACTGAGAAACATAGTAGAATTATTGTTTTTCAATCAAAAGCATGATACAAGTTAGATTTCTGATTTTCAAGTAAGTGTGAAATAGATAGATGATACATGCAATTATGCTGTTGATTTGATGAATTATGCAAGATAGAGTAGCTTTCCTTCTGCGAGTAGATTAGCCCTTTTCCTTTCATGAAATGATCAATTAGTATCTACAAGTTGAATAAATGACATTTTCACTTTCATAGCTAAAATAAGTTTTTAATTGTGCATTCATCAACAAGCTTTCACTATAGTTCAGTAGGAGCAATGGTCTCTAAAAACCTTGATCTAATGTCATGATTGAGGGTGGCATGAGTAGAATTTAACCTACTATGCATATAGAATTGTCGCCTCTAAGTTTGTACGAACTTGTTGATAGTGCTGGACCTTCCAACATTCCGAGGATTTCCCCGGTATGAAGTCTCAACTGGACCTCACATCGTTTGGTGTAGGAGTTCCATCTGGTACGATGGATCGACTGCCATTATCTTAGAGATTTTCCTTAGCTCTTGTTGTTCAACAGATGAGAGTGCTATGCTTGTAACTTCAAGAAAGTGAGGTGAGTATGCCTGGTGAGTGTGTAATGTAACTTTGTGTCCTGGTTCTCTTACTGTAAGGGAGAGGGTAAAAGTGAGTCTCTAGATGAGAGGTAGTAGTACTACCTAGGGGGAGACACACGCAAAAACAACAAGGATCTATCCAACATCCAACGGAATAGTCCATAACGGATGCGACAGTTGTTAAAACCAAAGTGCAAGGGAAAACACATACATTGTCCAGAGGAGTAGTCCACATGGGGTTGACAGTCGTTATAACCAAGAAAACAATAATGGTCTGTCTAATGTCCTGTGGAGTAGCCCACATGGACGAGACAACAGTGATAAACAATACAACACATCTTCAACAATGTAAGTACTAAAATAACTGAAGTAGTTCAACTATCTTTGTACAGGTTAAGCAAAAATGCATTACAAACGTTTAAAGAATAGTCTCACAAATGAATACAAAACATGCGTGAAAACATGTTGGCATGAGACAAGCTTTTGAATTAAGCAAAAGTTCCAAGACACATCTGTACACCATACATCACTAGCCCTAGTAGTGCGACATTGGAGCTGCTTCTCGCTCCTCAAAGAATAGACTATAGACTCTCAAGGCTATGTGGAAGGAGCCAAGGTGAAAATTCCTTTTCTCATACAATGAGTGGGTATATATAGCCGAGGGTGATGCTTGACCCTTGTGACTCTTGGACTTCCCTCATGAACGTTCAACTTCCTATGACTTTTCCACTGACGTGACTCTTCAACTTCATATGTGCGTACATTGGGCTTTCAATTTACATTACATTTGATTACAATAAGTATGGCCCATACGAGTGATTTGGCCGAGATGGTTCATGACACAACTCAACATAGCATTGTTGACATGTATTGGCTGGTTGTGGTGTCCATGTCAAGCTGCTATGCTGCTGAGTGATGGATACGTGTTAAAATTGGAAACTAGAGCCAAACTCCATGTGGGTCATATTGTTTATGGTAGTTGATATTTTTATTGGATCCCTCTCATTGAGAGGTGTAGAATTGATCTAAAGATCATCTGATTCCGATAAGTATTTATGAAGTTATGAATTTATTTATGTTATGGACAAATTGTTAAGTCGACTAGCAACTTATGTAGGCTCAGAAGCCCAACAATCATGTCTATCAAACCTCTACATTTTAGTATAAATAGAAGAGGACTTCAAGTCATTTCTACACACACTTGGATCTCTTCCTCTCTCTACTTGTCTTTGGGTTTTAGTAGGAGGAGAGATCCTAAGGAAAATTCGGAAAAGCCAGAACTACTGGAAAAGCTGGAACTGCTGGAAAAGTTGGAATAGCCGGAAAAGCCGGAAAAGATGGAACTGCCGGAAAAGCCAAAAAAGATGAAAAAGCCGGAATTGCCAGAAAAGCTGGAAAAGCCGGAATTATCAGAATTGCCAGAAAAGCTGGAACTTCCGGAAATGCTGAAAAACCCGGAACTACTGGAAAAGTCGGAAAAGCCGGAAACCTCGAAAAAGCAGGAAATACTGGAAAACCCAGAAAAGCCAGAAAATATAGAAAAGTCGGAAATGCCGGAAATGTCGGAACTGTCGGAACTGCTGGAAAAGTCAGAAATGCCAGAAAAGCCAGAACTATCGGGAACTGTTGAAACAGCTAGAGCATTTGTCTCCGAAGGAAGGCAGCATGATGTATGAGATCATGGGAAACATAATAAGTAGCATGATGATATGAGCATGGGCAGCGTAATGATGCATGATGATATGAGCATGGGCAGCATAATGATGAATGAGATCATGAGCATGGGTAGCTTGATGATGAATAAGACCATGGAAGATGCAGCATGAAGATGAGAGTAGCTCAGTCATCAAGGTTCAACACATGTGACAGTACAACAAGGTGTCACACGGTAATGTGCAACAAATAGACGAGATTCAACACTATGATAGGTGAACGGTACGTAGAGAATCAGTTGAAGATATGTCTCAATAATCTCATGCCGATATCAAAAATCAAAGTGATTGACTTCTATTGTAAATGTACTATCTCTCTCACTTTCTCTGTTGAACTTTGAAGAACATAAAAGAAGAATTGATCAAGGGTTTCCCCACATTGGGGTTTGTCCCTGGCTAGCCCCACATCTTGTGTCCTCTTGTCTTGGCTTATCTTCTGTGATTTATATTTATGTTCTATCTGCACTTTGCTTTATGCTGATGTGATTGCTAATGTGGAAAAGAAATTGAAATAAATTGCTCTAGCATAGAACATACCTAAAATTAACATGGTATTAGAGCTGAGGTGAAGACAATGCCCAAGCGAGAGTGAAAGAGAAATCACCAAAGACAACAGGGACAAGACAAAAGGATCAATGGGTTCCACATCTCTCTTCTAAGTTCACAAAGGGTGAAGTCGAAGCAGAACATATTATCAGAATGGCGTAGTGGAAGGTTCTGATGGCCCATCTAAAGATCACTTCATTGGGGAGTTCGGATATAAGGGTGGAAGGAAAGGCAGATGCCTTGGTTGCAATAAGTTTGGCCATTATGCGAAGGAGTGTCCGAAGGTAATGAAGGTCATCAAGGAAATGGTTGACTCTTCAAAGAAAGCAAGGAACCCCGAATCACTTTTATGTACCTGATCACAAGAAGAACCTGGTGTCCATCTCGGAAATCGAAGTCAAAGGTTTCAGGGTGGCACTCATCAATGGAAAGGTACGTGTTTGGAAATAGAATTTTCAATGATGTATTTGAGTTCAGGGTTATATCAAATTGCAGGAAGTCCACTAGGGACCATTTCCATTGTCACGTAGCACCGAATGTCTGTGAGTCAGATGGTGATAGGGATCCCTGAATTCAAAAGGTGCATGAAAGTACATGTCTGAGATGTACTGAAGGAAAATCTTACAAGGGGACCGTTCCCCTCATGTAGTAGGTCCATAGGTCTGGAACAACCCAAGGGGTCTGAGATTGATAATCAGGAATCTTGCATATGTAGGTGGAAGAAATCCCTCTATGGATTGAAGCAAAACACCCCGGGCATAGTATGAGAGGATCGATAGCTGTCTGATAAAGCTGAGATTCACTAGGAGTGAAACGGATCCAAACCATCCAAAGGTTGTGGATGATAGACCTCTCATACCAACACCTTATGAGGACAACCTACTTCTAATAGGTGCAGACCTTCTCATTTGCAGAAGTAAGAGGGAGTTGGATTCTAGATGTGGAATGGTGAACTGCAACCCTGTGACTACCTCGAGGATCTTAACTTTCAGAAGTTATATGGTAGTGATGTCAGACTAGATTTGGGAAATGCCTCTCATTCTCATAAACTCATTCGCGTTGATGTTCTTGGTGAACTTCCGTCCGGACATATGTTTTGCAGTTAGCATGGTGAGATCATATTTGGTTGAACCTTATTGGATTGGTGCCAAGAATCTTTTGATATGTCTTCGGGGCACAATCTCTCATGGATTGAGATACACTGCCGGAAATATGAAACTACATGATTATTCGAATGCTGATTGGGCAGGCAGTGTGGAGGATCACTAGAGCACTTCTTAGTGCTTTTTTTCTTTGGATTCTGCTTTGATATCATGGATGAGCAGGAAGTAGAAGTTGGTTGTTATAAGCACCGCTGAGACCGGATACATATCTATGAGTATGATCTCGTATGAAGCTGCATGGTTGGGGAAGCTCTTCAAGTGAGTTGTTTGTACCACTGTGATTCTCTGTGACAACCAGAGGTGGGATTTGATTATTGAAGAATCCTATATTCGACAATTGCTCCAGCAGATAGACATCAGATACTACCTTATCTGGGATATGGTAAGTCTATGAGCAAGGAAGCTCCATCGCTATGAGATGATGTACAGGTCACTACACTTTGTCTAAGCCCTAGGGGAAAGATCAAATCTGTGATTTTCCCGAATGACTTGGAGTCGTCAAGAGACCCTTGTACAAGGGTCCTGAATGTTGTATACAGTGAGCTCTGGGAGCTCTGGCGGCTTGTGGTTCTTACTGGAGAAACATATGACCATAGGGTGACTCACCCTCCCCTGGTGGTGCGCACTGGGACAAGATGATTCACTCTCCTATGGACATGATGATTCGCTCTCCTATGGACAAGATGATTCACTCTCTTCTGGGACAAGATGATTTGCTCTCTTGTGGGAGAGGATGATTCACTCTCTTGTGGACAAGATGATTCGGTCTCTTGTGGGACAAGATGATTCACTCTCTTATAGGACAGGATGATTTGCTCTCCTGTGTAGCAAGATGATTAATTCTCGTTTGAGGTCTGGATGATGTGTTCTCCATGACAATTTTGTAGCAGGATGATTAATTCTCCTGTGAGGTCTGGATGATGTGTTCTCAATGACGATTGTGTAGCAGGATGATTAGTTCTCCTGTGAGGCCTGGGTGATGTGTTCTCATGGCGATTGTGTAGCAGGATGATTAGTTCTCCTGTGAGGACGTAATTGATTAAGTTCTCATGTCGAGGCATCCTACCCACGTAGTCTAGGACTCATGGGAAGTACCTCTCCTCTGATCAATGAGCAGGGAAATGAGGATATGGACCATAGTAGTACCGATGGACACATTGTTGTATCTACCGTACTCCCTATGCTAGGATGACCTTCATTGATCTGGGATCAATGATACTGGTCTAGGACCAGTGGTAGGAGTTGTGCCCACTGTGACACTGACTTCGGGTCGGTTGAGGACTGGTCTGGGACTGGTGGTACATACTCTGAGACTGAATTCGATTCAGTAGAGTACTGGTCTGGGACCAGTGGTAGGAGTTGTACTTACTATGACACTAACTTCGGGTCAGTTGAGGACTGGTCTGGGACCAGTGGTACACACTCTGAGATTAACTTTGTGTCAGTGGAGAATGATATGACACATTCTTGATCAATTCTTCTTCTTCATGGTTCAACATAGCTAAGTTGAGCAAAGTAGAGCCAATAGAGTTGAGCAGAGCAGAGCAGAGCCAATAGAGCTGAGCAGAGTAGAGCCAACAGAGCTGAGCAGAGCAGAGCTAGCAGAGCTGAGCAAAGATGGGCAGAGCAGTGTAGGGCACTGATAGCAGAGATAGTACAGTTGGACATATGGATTAGTGGATGGATTTCTCCCTAGTTGAGAGGGAGTGTTAAAATTGGAAACTAGGGCCAAACTCCATGTGGGTCATATTATTTATGGTAGTTGATATTTTTATTGGATCCCTGTCATTGAGAGGTGTAGGATTGATATAAATATCATCCGATTCCGATAAGTATTTGTAAAGTTATGAATTTGTTTATGTTATGGACAAATTGTTAAGTTGGCCAGCAACTTATGTAGGCTCAGAAACCCAACAGTCATGTCTATTCAACCTCTACATTTTAGTATAAATAGAAGAGGACTTCAAGCCATTTCTACACACACTTGGATCTCTTCCTCTCTCTACTTGTCTTTGGGTTTTAGTAGGAGGAGAGATCCTATGGAAAAGATGGAAAAGCCAGAAAAGCCGAAACTGTTGGAAAAGCCAGAAAAGCTAGAAAAGTTGGAATTGCCAGAAAAGCCGGAAAAGCTGGAAAAGCTGGAACTAACAAAAAAGCTGGAAAAGTCGAAAAAACTGGAAAAGCTAGAACTGTCGGAAAAGACGGAACTGTCGGAACTGCCGGAAAAGTTGGAACTGCTGGAAATGCCAGATTTGCTGGAAAAGCCGGAATTGCCAGAAAAGCCAGAAATGCCAAAAAAGCCGAAAATACCGGAAAAGCCAGAAAAGCCAGAAAAGCCAGAAAAGCCAGAACTGTCAGAAAAGCTAGAAATGTCGGAAAAGTCGAAACTACTAGGAACTATTGAAACAACTGGAGCATCTGTCTTCGAAGGAAGGTAACATGATGTATGAGATCATGGGAAACATAATAAGCAACATGATGATATGACCATGGGCAACATAATGATGCATGATGATATGAGCATGGGCAACATAATGATGAATGAGATCATGAGCATGGGCAGCTTGATGATGAATAAGACCATGGAAGATTCAACATGATGAGCAACATGAAGATGAGAGCAAATCAGTCATCAAGGTTCAACACATGTGACAGTATAACAAGGTGTCACACGGTAATGTGCAGCAAATAGACGAGATGCAGCACTATGATAGGTGAATGAGTCACCTTAGAGAATCAGTTGAAGCAATATGTCTTCAACTGATCTCATGCCGATATCAAAAGTCAAAGTTATTGACTTCTATTATAAATGTACTATCTCTTTCAGTTTCTCTGTTGAACTTTCAAGAACATAAAAGAAGAATTGATCAAGGGTTTCCCCACATTGGGGTTTGTCCCTGGCTAGCGCCACATCTTGTGTCCTCTTTTCTTGGCTTGTCTTCTACAATTTATATTTATGTTCTATTTGCAGTTTACTTTATGCTGATGTGATTGCTAATGTGGAAAAGAAATTGAAATAAATTTCTCTAGCATAGAACATACCTAAAATTAACAATATGCTCTCGGTGTGTTGTGTCTTCACCTTCGCATGGCAAAGTGTTACGGGGCCTTCGATGGTCTTGGTTTTTTTCTTTATGGTTCAGTACATGTATCCCTTTCGCTTGTTGCTCGATGTGCTTTGTACGTTCATTTCACTGCAAGCAAGTCTTCTAGCATGCACTCATTCTTCATCCTGTTCATCGACATGCCATGTTCCATCAATGTACCTGTTCCTGCAATTCACTCATGATAGGATGACATCAAATCCGAAAATCTCCTATTCTAGCATGATGTATTGTTTTTGGTTTTGGGTCCAGGTGAAAGGAGGGAGGACAAGACACTGAAATTGCACAGAGCACAACTCAGATTGGGATGAGGGACTCCGAAATGCATAGAGGTCATTGGGAGGCAAAATTGCTCAATCAGGGACAACAATGACAGCTGCAAGGTGGAACTCAACTGGGAAAAAGTACGCAATTCCTGGGAGGAAGACAAGGCAGGGTGTTCAGGGGAACTAGTGGATAGTTTTGCACAATCTTCAGGATGAGGATTGAGCGGGCCACTCAGGGTCTAGCTGGTAATCTCTACAATTTCTCGGAGGGAGACAAAGTAGGACAACAAAGGGGCACTAAAAGGAAATTCTGTGCAATCTTCCAGAGTAGGGCATATCGGGCTATGGGGAGCTGCTAGTCATAACTACACATTTCTGAGAGACAGTGCGGGACAAGCATTACTGTGCAGTTTCTGGAAACAATGCAAAGTGGGGCAGCAACACGTTTACCAGTCAGAACTGCGCAATTTTAAGGAGAAGAGCAGAGCAAGTTAGCAGGAGGCCTAACTCAGCATGACTGCGGAGTTTTTGCAGGGCAGGCAGCTAAGCATGTCTGTGCAATTTTGGAGAGCAGTGCAGCACCAGGTCACAATGCAGTGTAGATTTCCAGTAGATGAAAGGGAGGCTCGATAAATGATCTTGCGGGAAGCGCATATTGGATCGGGCTTGGAGACAATTTCTGAGCAATTCTGGGAGACAAATAACCAGCTCACTTCCAGGATTGCGTAGTGCGGCTGCCTGAGAGGACAACCTCAAGCACTGTGCAGTTTTGGGTAGCAAAGCAGGGTCATTGAGAGCTTAGACTATGCAGTGCAGCTCAGTCGGGGTCCGGTTGAAGGGGTTTGTCTGGTAGATAGATTTTCAGGAAAAATGGCTAAGTGCAAGAGAAAGTGAACTTGTGTAGATGTGACATTGTGATTAGACACTTAGCATGACTCGATGACAAGGCACCACAAACCAACAAGACAAACATGTGCTTAGTGAGATTGTTTTAAGGTTAAAAGCAACAAGTGCGACACTTGAGATAAACCTTCGAATGATCGTGACGACACTTGCGCGATATTGCTTACAACTTTGTGTGTGAGTACGATCGATGTTCACAAAGTGAAGACAACTCATGCACACAAAGACAGACCTTCAAAATTGCTAGAACAAGATTGCAAGCATGACAATGCAATCAACATGCCAAAAGACGAACGCTGGTCGAACAAGAAAAAATGTGTAAAGACTCTACAAGAGCTCATGGAATGAGCTCGGGTGTTTGCAGCCATCAGTGGAAAAACCAAGGAAGGTTCTAAAATTTGGATGCAAGCCAAAATTTTGGAGGGTGTTACTGCTGCTACAACACTTGGCGACACACTAGTTGAATACCAGCTTCCTTGTTTTGGTTCATTTTCAGCGTAGAGCAGTGGCCTTTCAGGGAGTATTGATTCATTGTGTAGGTTGCTTCGGCTTCCCCACTTGCCCTGTGAATAGACATGGTTCACCTTGTACCAACTCAGTTGAACACAACAAATGATTAAGCCAAATCATAGTGTTTCAAAATCGGGAAGGGTAGTTTGTCTCGTGAGCTTAAGATTTTCAGAGTATAAGTTTTCATCTCTGGTGTTGCTCTGTTGTGAGCAGGCCTGGACAGTACCTCGACAGAGTCACGCAGGAAATTAAGCATTGCTCCACTGCCAGCGAGCTTGGTCAATACTCTGGTGGAGTTGCCTGCTTCACCTCTTTGCGTAGGAAGTCGTTCTCTTCTTTCTCTTTTGTCTTTTTTGAAAGAGGATTGTGCATAGGAACTTATTTATTTTTGGGGCAGAAGAGGGATCCCAACTTATTGAGAGTAGGAGAGGTTGTTCCTTCATAGAAGCATGTAGGACCTTTGATTTAGGTTTGCTCGTTTAGATTTCCCCCTTCTCCGTTTCTATTAGTTGGATAAGCTTGACACACGGAGCAGAAGACTAAGTACAAGAATGGGGTTTCCTAGTTTGGACACAAGTTCATGGTTTGACCAGTGCTTCCCTTATAGGCGGATCGTATTTTACATTGAGAATTCATTGGCCAAAAGTTACAACCAAGCACATAGAATACTGGCACAAGATTGGCCAAGTGCAGTAGTGTCACAAGACTCCTGAACTTCAGCCACATACTTATTCAAAAGATATAACACAGTGCATGACAACACTTATTTACAAAATGAAATGACAAGACATCAAAACAAAGAAAATCAAAACGAAGAAAAAACAACAAAACAAAACAACATAACAAGAAATAAACGTGTTATGTACATAGTGCGGGACCCGGCCCTAGATCATTGAAAATAACATTTTAAATCTTGGCCATTGACAAGAAGGTTGTCAATCCTCCTATCAAGTGATTGAAGACAGTATTTGCGTTGGCCAATTTTTTCTTGAATCGTGAAAGGACCAATTGACATGGACTAAAACTTTGTGTGTTTGCCTTTGTCTTCGTGGGGTTTATCCCACTTCAAAACTAAGTCACCCACATTGAAGTTGGTGTTCCTTGTAGACTTTTTGTCGAACCATCTCTTGATACAGTTTTGGTGGAGTGAAATTTTTTCTTTTGCTTTCATTCGTTCTTACTGTAGCTTGTGTAATGTGTTCATCCTATGTTCAACCAATAGACATGAATTGCCTTGGGATTCTTGGGATAATTATAGAGCAAGCAAGTAGATATTTGGTGGGAGGATGACTTCTTTTCCATATACGAGGAAGTATGGAGATGTGTTTAGAGAGGGTTTGGGTGTAACTCAGTCAACCCAAAGATCATTCACTAGAGCGGAATGCCAGTTTTATTGTTCAGAGTAAATGATAGTTTTTATGATGCAAATGAGATTTTTGTTTGTAGATTTGACAAGACCATTTCCCTGTGGGTAGTAGTTAGTTGAATGTTTAGCACAATACCATATTGCAATTTCAAATCATAAAGATTTAACGAAGAGAAGTACATTGCATTGTCAAAAATAAGTGATACAGGAACACCAAACCTCAAAATGATGTTCTGCTGAAGGAAGCTGATGACTTCTTGGTCATTCACTTGTTTGAGCGGAACTGCTTGTGTCCACCGCATGAAGTAATCTGTAGAAGTTAGGATGTAGCAGTGTTGCTTTGATGAATGTGGGAAAATCTACCCAATGATGTCCAAGCCCCACTGTTGGAATGTGTCGTCCACTGAAACAGGCTGCAACGGGGTTACTGACCTTCGAGTTCTATCGGCACATTGCTGACAGACTAGACACTTGCAGGCATAAGCGTGTGCATATTTGAACAATGTGGGCCAGTAAAAACCATCTCTCATGACTTTGTGCATTGTTTTGTTACCCGTGAAGTGACCCTCAGCTAGTTCTTCATGCAGATCACGTAACACTCTCTATGAATCCTGTGCTTCCAAGCACTTGAGCAAAATGCCATTATGGTGCTTCCTGTAAAGCACTCCGTGCACCAACTAGTAAGATGAGGCTTTTAGTCGAAGTGCCCTCTTCTACTGCATAGAGTGAAGTGGAAAACTTCTTGATATGCAGAAATATATATATAGATATTTATTAATAATTAATTGACAGATGATGATTGTTTACATTGGCAGTTCCTGGCTTATATATCACCATGGTCACCCTTTGGGGAAAGGGCATGATCTTATGATCGTGCCCTTTCATCTAATTTAACCTAAAATTAAATACTAACTAATTTTTTACATAACATTGCCTTCCTCTCGAAAGAATGCTTTGTCCTCAAAGCATATGTAACGATGATGTTGTTGACAAAATGCTTCATTCTCCCAAGAAGCATCTTCTTCCCGTAAGTCCTTCCACTTGATTAGATATTCCAAGATGATCAAGGTCCCACACTTTAAAAGGTCTTGGATTAATCTCTCAATTTCCATTTTTTAGTGATGTGGATATTAGTATGGCTTGATGTTGACGGAGTCTGACCTTGCCTTGACTTCTATTGTATGCTCAGTTTCCCTATTAGGTGGCATCTTCATAGGTAGGTCTTGAAATAATTTTTCATGCTTCCGAATTAGATCTTGTATCTCTAGTGACTCTTCATTGGTCATATTGTCAGATAACATTTCTAATTGGTGACATTGTACTACATAAGTGGGTGCTCCTTTTCGACACATCTTCATCATCTGAGATGATGATACAATTTGATTCTATGGTGCTTAGAATCCGTGTAATTTGTACTTTTGACCCCCCCATTTGAATTTTATAAATTGTACTTGATGGTTGGCGGCATAAGTACCTAAAGTTTGTAGTCAATAGATACCTAAGACTACATCTACTCCTCCTAATAGTACTGTGAAGAACAAAGACTCTAAATTAAAGTCTTGAATATGCAATTTGACCTTATGGCATTTCCACACCTTTTCAATCTTCTTACCGTTAGCTACCATCACTTTCATGTTTGGTAAGGGAAATGAAAAAATATTGAGTCTCTTTGCCATGGTTTCATCTAAAAACGTGTGTGCTACCGGAGTTGATGAGAACCACTATGTTTTTCTTCTTTATGTGTCCTTTAACTTTAAGGTTTGAGGTTGTGATATACCTGTCATAGCTGATAATGACACTTGCGGGGTACTTCCGTCATTTAATTCTGGTGAGAATTCTGGGGCATCTTCTGTTTCTTCTATGTCAGAATCTTCACTATTTGAATCATTGGTTACTTCACAATTATATAGGTTCTTTGGTTCTTTTCCTTTAGCACATCTATGTTTGGGGTCCCACTTCTCACCACAGCATTTGCATTTACCCTCTTTTATCCTTTGTGTTTCCACATTAGATTTTTCATCTTCACGATGATGTGGTGAACATATCTTGTATTATTTGAGTCCACATATTGGGGTATTCTTCGTCTTGAATATGTTTTTTCCAATTTTGACCAAAATATTTGTTCGAATTTATTTTCGGCTGTTTTTGCTTTTCGTCTTGCTACTTCTATTGATGTAATTTCATGCATCTCAAGTTCTACTTGTATATGGGTTTTGAGTCCCGAGATGTATGATTGAATTAGATGAGATTCTGATAACACAGGTACTCATGTTACTATGTGTCAGGCCAGGCAGTAACTCTCCAAAGGCAGTAAAACTAATTCGTCTATTATTCCATAGGTAGGTTATTGTTATATGGGAAGTGGCCACTTGTCCTCTCATGAAATGTGCCAGCTCTTCCTTAAACGGTTCGGTATTTCGGTTACGCTGTGTAATGATTCATCCGCCAACTCAGCGGTCAAATCAGACTTCAGACTTTTATACGCCGCAACTTAATTCTCCATCTAGATCTTGTCATTCACCGGGCACAATCTCTGTCGTCAGATCTGGAGCCCCCAGATCTTACGATGTTCGCTCTTATCATGTAGTTGACTTGCTCGATCATTATCTCGTGATGAGTGAGGTTTTCTCTCTCATCCACTGGACACGCGTCATGCAATGTATGGAATCACTCATTTTCCTGCCAAATCCGCTTACTACCCAACATGCTTTAGCAGTTTCCCTACAGTTTCTCGGCTTCCCATGCGACTGAGCGCTCGAGGCTTTTCCTTCTTGAGGGGTTTTGCCCAGCAATGCATGATTAATGACACTAATCACGCATTAGAAATGACCTTCGTTTTCTGATCCGAACTTCCTAACACAATGCACTTTGACTGAGGTCATCGTCGTTCCTTGCTAGCTACAAACTGCCACTGTCCAGAGGTCTTCCTAATAGCTCTTTGTTCACAAGTTTTTGAATTTTGTTCTGATTTGATACAATCATAGCACTTTGATAATTTTTATGGATCCCATTTGGATCACTAAGGGGTCACAATATAATCATAACCAACATAACAATAATAATGTAAGGGCACAAGAATAACAATAGTGGACTTCTATGTGGCATAATAAAAACAATATAGGGACTACATGGGCACAACAATACAATAAGGGGATTACACTAATAATAATAAGGGCCTACACTATTAGTATATGGACCTAACAACATATGGATACAAGTGTTGGTTTCATCACTTTTAGCTCTGAATTACAAAGGTGAAGGAGAAGAAAATGTGTCTTTTCAGCGACATTTTTTATGCAGATCGAGATTGTAGTATTGTTTATACTTTTTGAGGACCAAAAGTCCTTAGGTGGGGAGGAATGATCTAGATGGATCCCTAATGGCTCAAAATTCAAAGTATTCAGATCGCAACAAAACTGTAGGAATTTACAGGGTAAGTTCCTCAGACAGAACACCAAAGGACACCGCTCATAAACAGATCACAGATCAATACACCAATATTTTTGACGTGGTTAAAACCCTCAAAGAGGGAAACAGTCCATGGCCTGAGACAACGTAGCCACTTCAGGCAATTTATTAATAAAATAATGAAATTTTACATAAGCTTCTCTCATGAACAGTTAACCTACAAATGACCCTCCATGCTCTTTAAATAG
>APFE031028906.1:3001-41332 GCA_000404065.3 Pinus taeda | reverse complement strand
GCGGCCAAAAACCATTGAACCGGCAAATTAGGGCACTTTCAGAGAACTTCAAAGCTTCATCGAGTGAGTCCTGGACCACTTAGATAGTGGGAGTTGGGGCTTCACTCACGATATGGGCAGGAGATTGCCCTCCAGAGACGGATGAGCCACCAGTTATTTTTGCGAAGCTCAGAGCCATATTTTATGCAGATTTGAGAATGTTGGAACAACAGCAAATATTTGAACCGCAGACCCTAAGAATGCTGGAACAACAACTGTATCCCACGTTACGTTGCCTCCAAAAAAAAAAAATTACTAACGGAAAGAGATCTGCGAGATTATAGATCTGAACCAGGCGAGATCTGCGAGACCAGAAGAGACCTGCGAGATCTGCGAGACCAGAGAGACCGTGAAAATCAATGAAGCTTCGGCGCTTAAAAAGAGACCAGATCTGGACGAAATTGAGCGAAATTCAGATCTACTGCGATAAAACTCTGCACCAAAGAAGCTCGCGAGCCTTGTCTCTGCGGTAACGCGGCTTCGAGGTTACGGATGGATCCAAATCTTTATGTATACCGCTGCAACGTTCAAAAGAGACCATAACAGAAGTAACCGGCGCTTAAAAAGAGACCAAATCTGGACGAGAAGAACCGCAGAGATCTGCGAGAAAACCGAGAAGAACCGCAGAGATTTGCGAGATATTACAATGCAAACCGAGAAGAACCGCAGATCGGTGGAATAAAGCCGACCGGTGCCAATGGTGGGATGGTGACATAAAGAAGTGATAAAATGAAGGGAAAATAAGCAACCGTAAATTTAAACACTTAACAACTTACATATATTTATGCATTTCATTTTTATATTTCAATTTTGAATTTTTAGTTTCACATAAAGTTATATTTTATTAAAAATACATTATATATAAAACATCAATAAATAACTAATATTTATTATAAATTAAAACAACTAGTATTTATGGGAAATTAAGATATTCTATTTATTTCTTAAAAGAGAAGGCAAAAATACTTCAGACTTATGTTATCCATATTTTATATATTACATTAAAAAGATTTTTTCCGGTGAAAATCACATTAAAAAAAATCGAACATACGTAATTTTTGGGTGAGAAAGCACTTACTCTCAACTTCGAACAAATAAATATAAATTTCCAAGACATTACTTAGAAGTTGTCACGAACTTGACCAAGTCAACTATCAAGACTTGTGATCGCAAGTAACCATTAAATGTTCTGACTTGTGAACTCAAACCAACATCAAATGTTATGGGTTGAACTAAATTCAAGATAACAACTTAAGCTGGCAACGGATATGGTTGCTTAAATTACTCATACCAGGATCAAATTACATGATAATCCAACTAATATAACGTCAGAAAAATTAATTACCTGATTAAACATTCAATGAGGAATTAGCCGTTAACCCGGTCATTTTCAATTCAAAATTTTGAAATAAAAGGGCAAGCGAACTGTGCAGGGACTAAGATGGTTCTGCAGTCCAAAAGCCAAATCAAGATTCGATTGGTGGTCGAGAATTTCTGATAATGGGTGGTGTTCCATTTATCATGATTCATTAGATTTTCATATGGGTTTATCGTTTATTAGCAAAATTTGCAGAAGAAAGCCGTTGGGTTTTATAAGGGTTTAACGCCATTTTCTTTGTCAGGCCTTCAGGCTTCTCGAAGGTAAGTTTGGATTTGGGTACTTGATTTCTGAAGTGGGTCTTTCATGAAATTATGGATGAGATATCTGAGATTTTAAATAAGAAATCTTCTGGCTTGCAGGCTATCAATCTGAGGTAGTTAATTAGCCAGTTGGGATACAGTTTGCTTTTGTTTTTTAATTAGCCAAATGTGACACAGTTCTGCATTTGCTTTTAATTAGCCAAATGAGACACAGTTCTGCATTTGTTTTTAGTTAGCTATATGTGACACAGTTTTGCATTTGTTTTCCATTTGGGTTTCTTATGGTGTTTTCTAGAATCCATTTTCTGTTCACCAGCATTGATAGTTATTTTTAATCGTTTTTACCTTTTTTTGAAGATCAGGACCGTGGGAGGTAAAGTACGGAATCATGCCAGAAGACGTTCATGTTTCGGGTTTGCGGCTCGAAACCCAACATACGACTAATCCTCGGAATACAGAAATGAGGACCCCTGAGATGCTAGCAAGGGTTCTGTCGAGGGCAAGAGAGAACATCCAGAACAAGGAAAATCTTGTTCCAGAAAAGCCGGGCAGCGGAAGAGGAAGAGGAAGAAGAAGAAGAATGGTGGTATCTACTTCAAGAAGTCCTTTACCGTCAGATTATCCTCGTGCTCCTTTGCAAGACATTACAGCTTATATGCACGTAAGTTTTCTGTGGGTAGACCTATTCGAAATCTGGTCATTTATTTAGTTTAGTGTGCATCTTGATGCTATTTTTCTTGTTCTTCTTGCACTTAATACTTTTACGCCAAGAAATGCTGGTCAATTAGGTATATTTTCAAGTTGTTTCGATTTATGTTCAGACTATTGAAAGACAATAATTGTTCTTCTAATCCAAGCCAAGACATTTTCTGAGCATTCTGGAGTTTTATTTTACCATCTTCTAATTTTAACTATCAATGCTTATGCATCAAATGCTTAGTGTGGTTGTATGGTAATCTTCTTTGATTTTCATGTTAAACATTTCTAAGTAGTTATTTCCTAAGCATTAACTCGGTTGTATGGTACTCTTCTTTGATTTCATTCTAAACATTTTAAAGAATTTTCTAAGCATTCTTTAGTTTGAATATTTCTCAAGATAGTTTCTACTTTACTAATGTGGGATTGCCTGATATGCACTTCCAGGCTCTCCAGAGGAGCAGGTCTAGGATTAGGACTAGAATGCAAATGCACGGGATTACTCCTTCTAGGCAGTCTATAACTCATGACAGCCCAGTGCAAGAAAGATCTGCCCAAGAAGGTCCCTTGCATCTAACACAAACCACTATGACAATAATTCCCAGTCCAGGTCCTGAACAAGAAATCGGAGGAGCAGTTACTCGTGAAGAAACTGGTGTACAAGACCTGGGTCCAGGAAGGCCTTTGATGTATCAAACAAGAGTTGATATCTACAACCCTCCGACTGTGGATACTGTGCTAGGACTCCACCAAGATAACCAGGTACAAGATATCAGTACCAGGGATGATTCAAGGTTGACTGAGCGAACATTTGCAAGAGTTTTTGGAACTGTTTTACAGTCTGGATCTCAGAATGAAATAATTGGAAGAGACAAGAATGGCAGTTGTCCTCAACAGAAGAAGATTTCATCATCAAAGAACACTGCCAAGACATTGATGAAAATGAGGTGATTACTCCTCCTAGGCAGTCTATAACTCATGACAGCCCTGTGCAAGAAAGATCTGCCCAAGAAGGTCCCTTGTAGGTAGCACAAACCACTATGACAATAATTCCCAGTCCAATTCCTGAACAAGAAATCGAAGGAGCCGTTACTCGTGAAGAAACTGATGTACAAAACCTGGGTCCAGAAAGGCCTTTGATGTATCAAATAAGAGTTGATATCGACAATCCTTTGACTGTAGATATTGTGCCAGGACTCCACCAAGATAACCAGATACAAGATATCAGTACAAGGGATGATTCAAGGTTGACAGAGTGAACATTTGCAAGAGTTTTGGGAACTGTTTTACAGCCTGGACCTCAAAATGAATTAAATGGAAGAGACAGGAATGACAGTTGTAACTTGTCCCCAACGGAAGAAGACCTCATCATCAAAGAACACTGCCAAGACATTGATGAAAGTGAGGTGAAACCGTTTGTTTCTTCGATGATTCTTGGCAGATGTTTCTACTGAATTTTTCAGTACGATCAAAGCTTTTCTTTCTCAGAAAGGGCAGTTCTGAACAAGATTCACATTCCTGTGATAAAATTTTGATTTCACTGTGGATTTTAATCAGTTTCACATCTTTTGTGAAACTCTCGTGGCTTCTACCTGTGAAAGACTTTTTTCCTTTCCTTATTTTTTTCTTTGTACATTGAGGATTCAACATTCAAACCTATCTATTTATAGAATTTACACTGCAACAATCTCTTGTATATTATTACTGCTTTGTACCAACTACATCTTTTAATTGTATTCTTGAATATCAGAACAAATAGGTTCATTCATGATATAATTTTTTATTAAGGAAATTTTGATCCCATTACCACTTTCTGTTTCCTAATGGTATAAACTTTATGTTTAGATTATATGCATGGTTATTAAGTGTTTCTAGTATTGAGCAGAAAACCCTAATTTGTTCACTACCATAACTGGTAGTTGGATTAGTTATTGGATTTGTAGTTTATTTGCAAGTTCTGGTCACTTATGGTTAGATAAATTCAGTGAGCTTTATTTATGATTTCTAGTTTAACATTACTCGCACCAAAATTCTGGCCAATCTGGCAGCTGGTTTGGAGTTTAAGTCTCTGGGTTAATGTGATGGCATCCTTCTCCATTATAGTACTAACATCACCTGTTTTTTGGTGTCTTGCCTTGTAGGTTGACTCTGGCTTATGGTTTATGTGATTCTGCATGCTATGTTACTACATGGTTGGGGTTTCATTCTGCATTAATACTCCGTTTGAAATATTTACTACACAATTTTTTTTTTCTCTATATATGAGACCTGTTCGTTGATATTAAGAAGACGTCATTTCCCCTCTATTCTCACACACATATATATATACTAAATCAGAGGATTCTATTAATGGAAAATGTCAATATTTACATAGCATAGCCTTGGAATTCTGTTAGTCTCACCCCGATTGGTTTGTTGAACATACCTATCAGGCTTACACAAAAACCCACATAGCATAGCCTTGGAATTCTGTTAGTCTCACCCCTATTGGGTTTGTTGAACATACTTATCATGCTTACACAAAAACCCACAATTTTTTTTAGAGGTAAGCATACATAAAAAAACAAAAAACAAAAAAAAAACAAAAAAAAACAAAAACTCCTGACACTAGTAGAACACCAAATAGCATATTCATCATCAAAATCTACGGGCGTTGGGTTGCTACAATGCCTGTAGGTCCTTCTCCAAGGTCTCTTGTAATTGATCCCTTAATGCCACGTTCTCCAAGTCCGACCACTCTTATGCCATGTCAGTATTGGGTGAGTTGCTCCCCCATTTCGCCAACGTGTCTGCCACCATATTGCCTTTGCAACAGGTGTGCTTCGTAATCACGTAGGCCAAGGACTGAAGAAGGTGTTGAATCCGACCTATTAGACTTTCATGCCGCCAGCTCTAAGCCACCTTATTGGTCTGGGACCCAGTTATTAGCTGTTGCACTGTGTTTACACCAGTTGGGAGTCACTAGTGATCTGCAAGTGAGATAGTCCTTTGTCTATGGCTATGGAGAGCCCTCTTGCCAAGGCCAGGAACTCTGACACGTTATTCGTGGTATGTCCACAAAACCCCGTGAACACATATATTGGCCTACCTTGGTCATCCCTCAGTGCCCTGCCATAGTTGGCCGACCCCGAATTCTCATGCGAAGGCTCGTCGAAGTTTAGCTTCGTGAAGCCTGTTGGGGGAAGGGTGAAGTTTTCCACACCTCGGTCACCACCCGTTGATGGATTTTTCCCATAAGGAAATATGAGCTCCTCTTTTATTTCCAATTTCCTTAATATTCTCCCTTCTTCCTTGCTAGTCTTCCATTCCTCCAAGGTCCAACTCTCTGCTGGAATAGTCTCTTTAATATTGTTGCGTATATTCTCCCATACTAGATCAGTGGTGGCCCTATGATTTTCGAAAATGGTACTGTTGCGGCCATTCCATATATTCCACGTCACAAAGCCTTGTGCCAAAATCTAAGCTCTATTCACTATCGGATTCTTGAGGAGCTTCATCCTCAAGATTTCTAAGGATTCCTTGACAGAGTTATGAGGTCGTTCCACATGACCAAACACCCCTTGAACACGATCCCATATTTCATTAGCAAAGCCACACTCCCTCAGGAGATGCTCTATTGTTTCCTCTGGGCACTGGTAGGGCAACGGGATGGCCCACTAAAACCCTTCTGTCTGATCTGATCCCAAGTTAGCAACCTGCGATAGCCTATTAGCCACAAAAAGAATGATACCTTCAACCATAGCTTTGATTTCCAAAGGCCCTACGATAGCCTATTAGCCACAAAAAGAATGATACCTTCAACCATAGCTTTGATTTCCAAAGGCGGTTCTCCTCTTCCTCAGTAGTTTGCCTGACCATAATGTTATAGGCCTCTTTTACTGTAAAAGACCCCTTGGGTTTGTAGCCCCACCATGGTTTATCTGATTCATTATTTACCATGATAGCCCACTGTAGTAATTCCGTTGCCATCTTGTCCCATGTCTGTGCATCTACCTGTTCTAGCCATTGATCTTGAGGCTTCCCCTCCATTCCTGCCCCATTTAGGTTATTGGTCCAGAAGTTTGCCACTTCCCTCATCCCCGCCCATTCTGCAGCCAATTGAAGAGGTCGTAGGGTTTCCTTCTTATCTAATGGCGGCATTTGCATCCATGCTTCATCACAAAAGTTGGCGGTATGTCCATTCTAAATCTCCCAGAAACCGTGTTCTGTTCTACCATTTTCCATACGGAGGATCCAGTTGGGAATGTTGAAATAATAATTTCAACTACAGCACTATTTTTCTTTGCGATGTGATCTTATCGCATATCGCAAATCGCATGCATGACCTGTTTCCCTTCGCTACGTCCTGAGATTTCTGCCGATTGCAATGTTGCGATGCGATCCGATCGCAAATCGCAACCATATGATAGTGTTCCGTTTTCTTTCTCTTCCGCAGATTGCGATTTTGCGATGCAATCCAAATCGCAAATCGCACATTTCACCTTCCTCAAATTAATCTTAGTCTTCCGATTGAAATCAGCGGTTGTGTACAGGCCTGCACCAAATGAACTTGACGTGAAGTGAAAGTTACATTTTGATCGCCAGTTTTGTCAGTAAAACAGTAAATGTAATTTACTGTGGGTTGGTAAACGTTGGTAAGATTTTAATTTTATGTTTTTTTATTGTTCACGGGAGTATGGTATAGTTAATATGTATTGTTATGTTCAGTTGTTAAAAAAAAAAGGCAGAGTGAAGAACGCAACAGCGTGTGAAAGAAGAAATTTTACACACAGCAGTGTAAAATTTCAAAGTAGAGACAAAGTAAATTTATTTGTGTGGAACTGAAGCGTTCCCTAGTTAATCCCTCTGTTAAGAGGAAGATGCTTTTGTAATAGCATTCTGGTTAATGAATACAAAGTTTTTTTTTTGTGTGTGGAAAACTCTGCTCTTCAGAAATCAAGCTTAGCTTCCCTTTGTTAAGATCCTGTGCAAAAACAGAGCATTGTTCTTTGTTCAGTTTTTGTTTGCAATTATCAGAAATTCCCAACAATGGTATCAGAGCTTGTCCAGGCTCTTTGAAGGTGTCAAAGAAGCTGAAGGAAGGATTTCTTGTTGCAGCAGCTTCTCCAGCAGAGTGAAGATTCAGTCAAGAAAGATTCAAAGGTATTTTTCAAGTTTTCTTTGTGTTGTTGTTGAAGACAGTCAGTGATTTTAAATACACAGTCAAGTGTTTTGAAGCATAGTTTAGAGAGCAAGAATGGCTGGCACCAGCACAAGCATGGGTATCTGTAATACTCAACTCCCACTATTTAATGGGAAAAACTATGACTATTGGGAAATAACCATGAGAGCCATGTTTGCTTCTCAAGATTTATGGGAATTTGTTGAAGATGGTTTTGAAGAACCAGCAGATGAAAATGAATTTAATAATTTAACTCAGGCAGAGAAAGAACGGTTGAAGAGCTATAAGAAGAAGGATTCTAAAGCCCTCTTCTTATATCAAGCAGTGCATGGGAGTGTGTTTCCAAGGATAGCAGCAGCCAAGACATCCAAAGAAGCATGACAAACTCTCAAGATAGCCTATCAAGGCATGGAGAAAGTGAAGACAACAAAACTACAGTTGCTAAGGAGAGATTTGAGAATCTATGCATGAAAGAGTCAGATAATATTGACTCATTCTTCACACAAGTGATTGGTCTGGTCACACAGATAAGGTCTCGTAGAGAGATTCTTGAAGAAAGGAGGATTGTGGAGAAACTATTGAGGGTCCTACCCTCAAAGTTCGATGTGATTGTCACCACCATAGAAGAGACAAAGGATCTCACAAACTTCTCAGTTGATGAACTACATGCATCACTCATAACACATGAGCAGAGATTGAATAGAAATGAAAACTCATCTCTAGAACATGCCTTTAAGACCTAGATGTCCTTTGGAAGAGGAAGAGGTCAAGGCAGAAGAAACAAGAGAGGAAGAGGCAGAAGCCAAGACAGAGGTGGAAGAAACAGTCCAGCAAATGCTCAAGGAAGAGGCAGCAATCCAGATCAGAACCAAGGCCAAGGCAGCAACTAACAAAGTGGACAACATCATGCTCAAGGACAAAAGTATGAAAAATCCAATGTCCAATGTTATTATTGTAAAAAATATGGGCATTATGCAAATGAATGTAGGAAGAAGCAGCATGATATGAGTAATAGAACTAGTGCAAATATCACTAGAGAAAATATCAGCCAAGATAATTTGTTGTTAGCTTGTAATATGGCTTAAACAAAGAGTGATGATATATGGTTTCTAGACTCCGGTTGCAGTAACCATATGACAGAGAACATAGCCTTGTTTTCTAAGTTAGATCAGAGTGTGAAGTCACAAGTCACACTTGGGACTGATAGTAAAATTTATGTCATGGGAAAAGGAGAAGTAAATATCTTAACAAAGAAAGGTGAAAAGAAAACCGTAGCAGATGTCTATTATGTTGTTGGAATGAAATGTAACCTGTTGAGTATTGGACAGCTTGTTCAAAAGGGTTACAATGTTTTATTTGAGAATGATGTATGCACCATCATGGATAGAAAACCCAGCAAATGATGTATTGCTGAAGTAAAGATGATAAGGAACAGGATGTTCCCTCTTAGGATAAAAGTAGTTTTAAAAGATGGGGTAGAAATTGTAGCAGTTACACAAGAGGCTTTCCAAAGCGAACCAAAGGTTAAAAATTGGTTGTGGCACTTGAGATTTGGACATCTCAACTTTGGAGGTCTTAATTTGTTGAACAGAAAAGGAATGGTAAGAGGATTACCATTGATAGAGAAACCAGACAGCCTTTGAGAAGGTTGTATCTTGGGGAAACAACACAGAGAAAGTTTTCCATCAGGAAAAAGCATAAAGGCAAAAGCACCCTTAGAGATTGTCCACTCGGATTTATGTGGACCGATGCAAACTCCATCACTTGCAGGCAGCCAATATATATTAACATTCATTGATGATTTCACTAAAAAAACTTGGGTTTATTTCCTGAAGAACAAAAGTGAAGTGTTTGAAAAATTTCGCAATTTCAAAGCACTTGTAGAAAACCAAAGTGGGTTGCATATCAAAGTTTTAAGAACTGATAGAGGAGGTGAGTATATCTCCAAAGAATTTCTATGGTTTTGTAGAGAAAATGGAATGCATAAACAGTTTACCACTATGTACACTCCGCAACAAAATGGTGTTGCCGAAAGGAAGAATAGGACAATCATGGATATGGCGAGGAGCATGTTGAAGGCAAAGCATTTGCCAAATGATTATTGGGATGAAGCTGTATAATGTGCAGCGTATATTTTAAATAGATGCCCAACAAAAGCAGTCATGAACAGAGTGCCGGAAGAAGCATGGAGTGGCAGAAAGCAAGGAGTCACCCACATGAAAGTTTTTGGATGTGTGGCTTATGCACACGTTCCAGATCAACTAAGGAAGAAGTTGGATAGCAAAGGGGAGAAATGTATTTTCATTGGATACAGTGAGGAATCCAAAGCTTATAGATTGTATAACCCATCCACCAAGAACTTTTTTGTGAGTAGAGATGTTCAGTTCATTGAGGAGGAAGCTTGGGATGGAAGTCTAGAGAAAACAATGAATGTAAAAGCTCTTTGTCACATGATGAAGATGATGAGGAGATGGCTGAAATACATCCCCAAACAGCAGTGCCAACACAAGGGCAGCAAGAGACACCCTTGAGGAGAAATGAAAGTGCTTCTCCAAGCACATCACAAGGAGGTAATTCAAGTGCTTCTTCAAGCACTTGTACACCAAATGAAAGAGGTAAGAAATTCAGAAATTTAAGTGACATTTATGATGAAGGTATGAATTCTTTGTTTGCTTTATATTGTCATGTTGAAGACCCTGTTCATTTCGAAGAAGCAATTAACGATAAGAAATGGATAGAAGCTATGGATGAGGAGATCAATTCCATAGAAAGAAACAAGACATGGGATTTAGTTGAACTACCAAAATGAAAAGAAGTCATTGGAGTTAAATGGGTCTACAAGACCAAGAGTAATGCTGAAGGCAAAATAAAAAGACACAAGGCAAGACTTGTTGTCAAAGGATATAAGCAGCAGTATGGGAGAGACTATGAGGAAACTTTCGCACTGGTTGCTAAAATGGAAATAGTGAGAGCAGTGTTGTCCATAGTAGCACAAAACAAGTGGAAAGTTTACCAAATGGATGTGAAGTGAGCATTTCTAAATGGGGTGTTAAAGGAAGAAGTTTACATTGAATAACCTCCAGGCTATGAAAAGAAAGGCCAAGAGCACAAAGTGTGCAAACTGAAGAAATCTCTTTATGGGTTGAAACAAGCACCAAGAGCATGGTACAGTAGGATAGATTCATGTCTACTGGAAAATGGATTTGAAAAGTGTGAGGGAGAACCCACCCTCTACATCAAAGAAAATGATGGTAAAATACTAACTGTTGTGTTATATGTTGATGATGTTATTTTCATAGGTAATGATGGTTATCTTAGTGAAAATTTCAAAACAGTCATGAAAGAAGAATTTGAAATGACTGACATGGGTTAGCTGAGATACTTCTTAGGAATAGAAGTAGAACAAAATGGAAATGGAATTTTTATCTCACTAGCGAAATATGTTAATGAAGTGTTGGAAAGATTTAATATGCAGGACAGCGAAGCAGCAATCACTCCAACAGTGATGGGATTAAAAATTAGCAAGGAAGACAGCAGCAAGGATTTTGATCCTAGTTTGTACAAGAGCATAGTTGGCAGCCTTATGTATTTGACTGCAACTAGGCCGGACATAATGCATGCTGTTAGTTTAATTTCCAGATTCACGGTGAGGCCAAAAGAAGCACATTAGCAGGCAACAAAAAGAATTATGAGGTATGTTAAAGGTACTAAATGATTTGGCATTTTATATACTACTTTAGAATGTTCAGAATTAATTGGATATACTGACAGTGATTGGGCTGGAAGTGTAGATGATCGGAAAAGCGCATCCGGTTATGTTTTTCACATGGGTTCAGGAGCCATTTCATGGGCTTCTAAAAAACAGCTTATTGTAGCGTTGTCTACAGCAGAGGCAAAATATGTGGCAGCTACAGCAGCAGCATGTCAAGTAGTTTGGATGAGAAGGATGTTAAGGAGTTTATGCCAAGACCAAACAAGAGCAACTGTGATTTTTTGTGACAATAGCTCAGCTATTGCATTATCCAAGAATTTTGTGTTTCATAAGAGAATGAAACACATTGACACAAAATTTTATTATATCAGGGAATTGGTAAACAATGGAGAAATTGTTTTAAAACATTGCAGAACTCAAGAGCAGGTTGCAGATATTCTGACTAAACCATTGGGACAGAAAGGTTTCGAGTTTTTGAGGAAATGTCTGGGTATGACTGATAACCCTGCAGTTGAAATTAAAGGGGAGTGTTGAAATAATAATTTCAACTCCAACACTATTTTTCTTTGCGATGCGATCTTATCGCATATCACAAATCACATGCATGACCTGTTGCCCTTTGCTACGTCCTCAGATTTCTGCCGATTGTGATATTGCAATGCAATCCGATCGCAAATCGCAACCATATGATAGTGTTCCATTTTTTTTCTCTTCCACAGATTGCGATTCTGCGATGTGATCCAAATCGCAAATCGCACATTTCACCTTCCTCAAATCAATCTCAGTTGTCCAATTGAAATCAACAGTTGTGTACAGGCCTGCACCAAATGAACTTGACGTGAAGTGAAAGTTACATTTTGACCGCCAGTTTTGTCAGTAAAACAGTAAATGTAATTTACTGTGGGTTGGTAAATGTTGGTAAGATTTTAATTTTATTGTTTTTTATTGTTCACAGGAGTACAGTATAGTTAATATGTATTGTTATGTTCAGTTGTTAAAAAAAAAAGGCAGAGTGAAGAACGCAGCAGCGTGTGAATGAAGAAGTTTTACACACAACAGTGTAACTTTCAAAGCAGAGACAGAGTAAATTTATTTGTGTGGAACTGAAGCGTTCCCTGGTTGTAATCCCTATGTTAAGAGTAATATGCTTTTGTAAGAGCATTCTGGTTAATGAATACAAAGTTTTTTTTGTGTGTGTGTGTGGAAAACTCTGCTCTTCAGAAATCAAGTTTAGCTTCCCTGTGTTAAGATCTTGTGCAAAAATAGAGCATTGTTCTTTGTTCAGTTTTTGTTTGGAATTATCAGAAATTCCCAACAGGGAACTCCTGTCGTCTGAATAGCTCTACTTTGGACAAGCCCCCACCATACTCCATATCACTTTCCAAACCTCTGATCCCCTTGCATCCATCGCCACTAGAGCTTGGCTCCTAATGCTTGGTGCAGTGTTTCTGTGTCCCTTAGGCATATCATTTTCCAAACCTCTGATACCCTTACATCCATCGCCACTAGAGCTTGGCTCCTAACGCTTGGTGCAATGTTTCTGTGTCCCTTAGGCTTATCACCCACCACTTTGGCAGGCATACTTTGTCCCATGCAACAAGAGACCATTTCTTAGCTTCTTCAAGAAATTTCCTTCCCTAAAAATTTCCCATGCCACACACTTCCACAAAAATTTCCTGAACTTATCAATTAATTCTTTGTATACACATTTAAGGGCTAGTATGGCGGATAGTTGGTAGATGGACAATGCTTGCAACACTACTTTTAACAACGTCACCCTCCCAGCCATGTTGAGGGCCTAAAAGGTCCAATTGGATAAATTTTTGTCTATTCTTTAGACAAGCCCCCACCATACTCCAAAGTATCATTTTCCAAACGTCTGATCCCCTTGCATCCATCGCCACCAGAGCTTGGCTCCTCATGCTTGATGCAGTGTTTTTGTGTCCCTTAGGCCTATTCCCCTGCCATTTTGGCAGGCATACTTTGTCCCATGCAACAAGAGACCATTTTTAGCTTCAAGAAATTTCCTTCCCCAAAAGTTTCCCATACACACCCTTCTACAAATTTTTTTTGAACTTATCAATTAATTCTTTGTATACAAATTTAAGGGCCAGTATGGCGGATAGTCGGTAGCTCGACAATGCTTGCAACACTACTTTTAACAATGTCACCCTCCTAGCCATGTTGAGGGCCTAAAGGGTCCAATTGGATAAATTTTTGTCTATTCTATCTAGGAGATCTCTCCATATCGAAGTTCGTGAAGAGTTCACTATTAAGGGGACTAATGAGTCCCATCAATAGGTATATCTTGAAGTTCATTATGCTATCCTCTAGCCTTAAAACTATCATTTTCTCACATTTATTCACATTTTTTTGTTATAATATGCTTAGTATGAAGAGTAAAAGGTGTTTGTCATAGCATGTGGCCTAATGTGATCAAATTGCAATAAAATAAGCATTTTTGAGGCATTTACTATGCAGGGGCTTTATGAAGACAATCAAGAGGGGATCTAGGGAGGCTTGTCCACCTCCTTAACTCTCTAACTTGGCTTGAGATTACCAAATCCTCACTCACAAGCTCGAATTCATTGACAATCGAGTAACTCCAAGTGCATGAGAAGCTCAAGGAGGACAAGATCCACAATTTTCGAGGTCAAGGAAATCACTCCTATTTTCAAGGGAGTTGCTATCAGCTAGCTTTTTGTATAAATAAACGAGTTGAAAGGCTAATTAGGATTCGAAGTTTTGATTCAGCTAGGTGTAGCTATTGAGCTCAGAGCTTGACATTGTTATTTTTTACTTTCATGTGATGTATGCGACTTTTACTTTTATGATAATGAGAAGTTGGTTATTAAGTTGCATCTAAGTTAGTTTTAGAGGGCTGAGACCCTTGGGGTTTGGGTCCAAACAAGAGGCTTTGGTCCCTCTTTTATACTTTTGTTTTCTTCTTAATTTAAAGCATTTCATGTATTTTTTTAATTGCAGTAGATGTTAAGCTATAAAACCCTGTGATTGCAGTCTTCCCTATCACCTCTATTGTGGGAGAATGGTTGAAAAGATTTACAATCTCAGTAAAAAAGCATTTTGTTTATGTTTTGTTGGAAATAAATAAATGTTAGTTGTCCTTCTTCATATTTACTTTCTGCAACTTAGAGTTAGTTCAGTGATCAGAATAGTGTTGTGACATAGAATAGATGTTATTCAAATGGTGTTAATGATTAATTGATGCATGCATGTGGATAGTTGCAAGGTTGTGTAGATCTGCAGGGGAGGACACCTCTCTCACCTCCATTTTGGACTTTCCATCTTCTCTTTCCATCCCACAATTTTGCCCCCAAAACTCTAGGAAATTTAGGACACCATGGGCTTTCATCTTAGTGCAAACTTTTTAGAGATCTTTGGCTTGGCTAGGAGGCTTCCCCAACCTTCTTTCACTCTCTCCAACCTTCATCTACCTCTTCATGCCCTCAAGACATCATCTCCACCCTAAAAAGGCTCTCGAAACCCCTCCTGTAGCATTACAGGTCCTCCTGAATCAACACCTGTAGAACCGCTTTTCTTCACCTACTTTGCTCCCTACTTCAACCTTAGCTCAGTCAATATGAATAATGACCCCAAGTTGTGATTTGATTATCAAGAGAACCTCCTAGATCACTCCAGCCATTCCTTTTCCTCACTGAGAAACATAGTAGAATTATTGTTTTTCAATCAAAAGCATGATACAAGTTAGATTTCCGATTTTCAAGTAAGTGCGAAATAGATAGATGATACATGCAATTATGCTGTTGATTTGATGAATTATGCAAGATAGAGTAGCTTTCCTTCTGCAAGTAGATTATCCCTTTTCCTTTCATGAAATGATTAATTAGTATCTACAAGTTGAACAAATGACATTTTCACTTTCATAGCTAGAATAAGTTTTCAATTGTGCTTTCATCAACAAGATTTCACTATAGTTCAGTAGGAGGAATGGTCTCTAAACACCTTGATCTAATGTCATGATTGAGGGTGGCATGAGTAGAATTTAACCTACTATGCATATAGAATTGTCGCCTCTAAGTTTGTACGAACTTGTTGACAATGCTGGACCTTCCAACATTTCGAGGATTTCCTCGTTATGAAGTCTCAACTGGACCTCACATCATTTGGTGTAGGAGTCCCATCCGGTATGATGGCTCGACTGCCATTATCTTAGAGATTTGCCTTAGCTCTTGTTGTTCAACAGATGAGAGTGCTATGCTTGTAACTTCAAGAAAGTGAGGTGAGTATGCCTGGTGAGTGCGTAATGTAACTTTGTGTCCGGGTTCTCTTACTGTAAGGGAGAGGGTAAAAGTGAGTCTCTAGATGAGAGGTAGTAGTACTACCTAGGGGGAGACACATGCAAAAATAACAAGGGTTTGTCCAACATCCAACGGAATAGTCCACAACGGATGCGACAGTCGTTAAAACCAAAGTGCAAGGGAAAACACATACATTGTCCAGAGGAGTAGTCCACATGGGGTTGATAGTCATTATAACTAAGAAAACAATAATGGTCTGTCTAATTTCCTGCGTAGTAGTCCACATGGACGAGACGACAGTGACAAACAATACAACACATCTTCAACAATGTAAGTACTAAAATAAATGAAGTAGTTCAACTATCTTTGTATAGGTTAAGCAAAAATGCATTACAAACGTTTAAAGAATAGTCTTACAAACGAATACAAAACATGCGTGAAAACATGTTGGCATGAGACAAGCTTTTGAATTAAGCAAAAGTTCCAAGACACATCTGTACACCATACATCACTAGCCCTAGTAGTGGGACATTGGAGCCACTCCTCGCTCCTCAAAGAATAGACTATAGACTCTCAAGGCTATGTAGAAGGATCCAAGGTGAAATTTGTTTTGCTCATACAATGAGTGGGTATATATAGCTGAGGGTGATGCTTGACCCTTGTGACTCTTGGACTTCCCTCATGAATGTTCAACTTCCTATGACTTTTCCACTGACGTGACTCTTCAACTTCATATGTGCGTACATTGGGCTTTCAATTTACATTACATTTGATTACAACAAGTATGGCCCATAATAGTGATGTGGCCGAGATGGTTCATGACACAACTCGACATGGCATTGTTGACATGTACTGGCTGGCTGTAGTGTCCATGTCAAGCTGCTATGCTACTGAGTGATGGATATGTGTTAAAATTGGAAACTAGAGTCAAACTCCATGTGGGTCATATTATTTATGGCAGTTGATATTTTTATTGGATCCCTCACATTGAGAGGTGTAGAATTGATCTAAAGATCATCCGCTTCCGATAAGTATTTATGAAGTTATGAATTTATTTATGTTATGGACAAATTGTTAAGTCGACTAGCAACTTATGTAGGCTCAGAAGCTCAACAGTCATGTCTATTCAACCTCTACATTTTAGTATAAATAGAAGAGGACTTCGAGTCATTTCTACACACACTTGGATCTCTTCCTCTCTCTACTTGTCTTTGGGTTTTAGTAGGAGGAGAGATCCTAAGGAAAATCCGGAAAAGTCAGAACTATCGGAAAAGCCGGAAAAGCCGGAACTGCTGGAAAAGTTGGAATAGCGGGAAAAGTTGGAAAAGATGGAACTGCCGGAAAAGCCGGAACTGTCACAAAAGCTGGAAAAGCCGGAATTGTCGAAATTGCCAGAAAATCCGGAACTGCCGAAAATTCCAGAAATGCTGGAAAAGCCGGAACTACCGAAAAAGCCGAAAATACCGGAAAACCCAGAAAAGCTAGAAAATATGGAAATGTCGGAAATGTCAGAACTGTCAGAACTGCTGGAAAAGTCGGAAATTCCAGAAAAGCCGGAACTATCGGGACCTGTTGAAACAGCTAGAGCATTAGTCTCCGAAAAGGTAGCATGATGTATGAGATCATGGGCAACATAATAAGTACCATGATGATATGAGCATGGCCAGCGTAATGATGCATGATGATATGAGCATGGGCAACATAATGATGAATGAGATCATGAGCATGGGAAGCTTGATGATGAATAAGACCATGTAAGATGTAGCATGAAGATGAGAGTAGCTCAGTCATCAAGGTTCAACACATGTGACAGTACAACAAGGTGTCACACGGTAATGTGCAACAAATAGACGAGATGCAACACTATGATAGGTGAACGAGTCACCGTAGAGAATCAGTTGAAGCAATATGTCTTCAACTAATCTCATGCCAATATCAAAAGTCAAAGTGATTGACTTCTATTGTAAATGTACTATCTCTCTCACTTTCTCTGTTGAACTTTGAAGAACATAAAAGAAGAATTGATCAAGGGTTTCCCCACATTAGGGTTTGTCCCTGGCTAGCCCCACATCTTGTGTCCTCTTGTCTTGGCTTATCTTTTGCGATTTATATTTATGTTCTATCTACACTTTGCTTTATGCTGATGTGATTGCTAATGTGGAAAAGAAATTGAAATAAATTGCTCTAGCATAGAACATACCTAAAATTAACATGGTATCAGAGCTGAGGTGAAGACAATTCCCAAGCGAGAGTGAAAGAGAAATCACCAAAGACAACAGGGAAAAGACAAAAGGATCAATGGGTTCCACATCTCTCTTCTAAGTTCACAAAGGGTGAAGTCGAAGCAGAACATATAATCAGAATGGTGTAGTGGAAGGTTCTGATGGCCCATCTAAAGATCACTTCATTGGGGAGTTCGGATCTAAGGGTGGAAGGAAAGGCGGATGCCTTGGTTGCAATAAGTTTGGCCATTATGCGAAGGAGTGTCCGAAGGTAATGCAGGTCATCAAGGAAATGGTTGACTCTTCAAAGAAAGCAAGGAACCCCGAATCACTTTTATGTACCTGATCGCAAGAAGAACCTGGTGTCCATCTTGGAAATGGAAGTCAAAGGTTTCAGGGTGGCACTCATCGATGGAAAGGTACGTGTTTGGAAATAGAATTTTCAATGATGTATTTGAGTTCAGGGTTGTATCAAATTGTAGGAAGTCCACTGGGGACCATTTCCATTGTCACGTAGCACCGAAGGTCTGTGAGTCAGATGGTGATAGGATGCATGAATGCAAAAGGAGCATGAAAGTACATGCCTGAGATGTATTGAAGGAAAATCTTACAAGGGGACCATTCCCCTCATGTAGCAAGTCCATAGGTCTGGAACAACCCAAGGGGTCTGAGATTGATAATCAGGAATCTTGCATATGTAGGTGGAAGAAAGCTCTCTATGGCTTGAAGCAAAACACCCCAAGCATAGTATGAGAGGATCGATAGATATCTAATAAAGCTAAGATTCACTAGGATTGAAACGGATCCAAACCATCCGAAGGTTGTGGATGATAGACCTCTCCTACCAGCACCTTATGAGGACAACCTACTTCTAACAGGTGCAGACCCTCTCATTTGCAGAAGTAAGAGGGAGTTGGATTCTAGATGTGGAATGGTGAACTGCAACCCTATGACTACCTCGAGGATCTTAATTTTCAGAAGTTATATGGTAGTGATGTTGGACCAGATTTGGGAAATGCCTCTCATTCTCTTAAACTCATTCACGTTGATTTTCTTGGTGAACTTCTCTCCGGACATATGTTTTGCAGTTAGCGTGGTGAGCTCATATTTGGTTGAACCTTACTGGATTGGTGCCAAGAATATTTTGATATGTCTTCGGGGCACAATCTCTCATGGATTGAGATACACTGCCGGAAATATGAAACTACATGACTATTCGAATGCTGATTGGGCATGCAGTGTGGAGGATCACTAGAGCACTTCTTAGTGCTGTTTTTCTTTGGATTATGCTTCGATATCATGGATGAGCAGGAAGTAGAAGTTGGTTGTTATAAGCACCGCTGAGACCGGATACATATCTATGAGTATGATCTCGTATGAAGCTGCCTGGTTGGGGAAGCTCTTCAAGTGAGCTGTTTGTACCACTGTGATTCTTTGTGACAACCAGAGGTGGGATTTGATTATTGAAGAATCCCGTATTCGACGATTGCTCCAGCAGATAGACATCAGATACTACCTTATCTGGGATATGGTAAGTCTATGAGCAAGGAAGCTCCATCACTATGAGATGATGTATAGGTCACTACACTTTGTCTAGGCCCTAGGGGAAAGATCAAATCTGTGATTTTCCCGATCGACTTGGAGTCATCAAGAGACCCTTGTACAAGGGTCCTGAATGTTGTATACATTGAGCTCTCGGAGCTCTGGGGGCTTGTGGTTCTTACTGGAGAAACATATGACCATAGGGTGATTCACCCTCCCCTGGTGGTGCACATTGGGACAAGATGATTCACTCTCCTATGGACATGATGATTCGCTCTCTGGTGGACAAGATGATTCACTCTCTTGTGGGACAAGAGGATTTTCTCTCTTGTGGGAGAGGATGATTCACTCTCCTGTGGACAAGATGGTTCACTCTCTTGTGGGACAAGATGATTTGCTCTCTTATAGGACAGGATGATTTGCTCTCCTGTGTAGTAGGATGATTAATTCTCCTTTGAGGTCTGGATGATGTGTTCTCCATGACAATTTTGTAGCAGGATGATTAATTCTCCTGTGAGGTCTGGATGATGTGTTCTCAATGACGATTGTGTAGCAGGATGATTAGTTCTCCTGTGAGGCCTAGATGATGTGTTCCAATGGCGATTATGTAGCAGGATGATTAGTTCTCCTATGAGGACATAATTGATTAAGTTCCCCTATCGAGGCATCCTACCCATCTAGTCTAGGACTCATGGGAAGTACCTCTCATCTGATCAATGAGCAGGGAAATGAGGATATGGACCATAGTAGTACCAATGGATGCATCGTTGTATCTACCGTACTCCCTATGCTAGGATGACCTTCATTGATCTGGGATCAATGATACTGTTCTAGGACCAGTGGTAGGAGTTGTGCCCACTATGACACTGACTTTGGGTCGGTTGAGGACTAGTCTGGGACCAATGGTACATACTCTGAGACTGACTTTGAGTCAGTAGAGTACTAGTCTGGGACCAGTGGTAGGAGTTATACTTATTATGACACTGACTTTGGGTCGGTTGAGGACTGGTCTGGGACCAGTGGTACACACTCTGAGATTAACTTCAGGTCAGTGGAGAATGATATGAAACATTCTCGATCAATTCTTCTTCATCATGGTTCAGCAGAGCTAAGTTGAGCAAAGCAGAGCCAATAGAGCTGAGCAGAGTAGAGCAGAGCAAAGCCAACAGAGCTGAGCAGAGCAGAGCCAACAGAGCTGAGCAGAGATGGGCAGAGTAGTGTAGGGCACTGATAACAGAGATAGTACAGTTGGACATATGGATCAGTGGATGGAGTTCTCCCTAGTTGAGAGGGAGTGTTAAAATTGGAAACTAGGGCCAAACTCCATGTGGGTCATATTATTTATGGTAGCTGATATTTTTATTGGATCCCTCTCATTGAGAGGTGTAGGATTGATATAAATATCATCTGATTCCAATAAGTATTTGTAAAGTTATGAATTTATTTATGTTATGGACAAATTGTTAAGTTGGCCAGCAACTTATGTAGGCTCAGAAACCCAACAATCATGTCTATTCAACCTCTACATTTTAGTATAAAGAGAATAGGACTTCAAGTCATTTCTACACACACTTGGATCTCTTCCTCTCTCTACTTGTCTTTGGGTTTTAGTAGGAGGAGAGATCCTAAGGAAAAGCTGGAAAAGCCGGAAAAGCCAAAATTGTCGGAAAAGCCAGAAAATATAGAAAAGCCGGAACTGCCGGAAAAACTGGAAAATATGGAACTACCGAAAAAGCTGGAAAATCCATAACTGCCAGAAAAGCCGGAACTGTCGGAACTGCCGGAAAAGTTGGAACTGCTGGAAATGCCAGATCTGCTGGAAAAGCCGGAATTTCCAGAAAAGCCAGAAATGCCAGAAAAGCCAGAAATACCGGAAAAGCCAGAAAAACCAGAAAATCCAGAAAAGTTGGAAATGCCAGAACTGTCGGAAAAGCTAGAAATGTCGGAAAAGCCGAAACTACTAGGAACTACAGAAACAACCGGAGCATCTGTCTCGGAAGGAAGGTAGCATGATGTATGAGATCATGGACAGCATAATAAGCAACATGATGATATGAGCATGGGCAACATAATGATGCATGATCATTTGAGCATGGGCAGCTTGATGATGAATAAGACCATGGAAGATGCAACATGATGAGCAACATGAAGATGAGAGCAACTCAGTCATCAAGGTTCAACACTTGTGACAGTACAACAAGGTGTCACATGGTAATGTGCAGCAAATAGATGAGATGCAGCACTATGATAGGTGAACGAGTCACCTTAGAGAATCAGTTGAAGCAATATGTCTTCAACTGATCTCATGCCGATATCAAAAGTCAAAGTTATTGACTTTTATTATAAATGTACTATCTCTTTTAGTTTCTCTGTTGAACTTTGAAGAACATAAAAGAAGAATTGATCAAGGGTTTCCCCACATTGGGGTTTGTCCCTGGCTAGTGCCACATCTTATGTCCTCTTGTCTTAGCTTGTCTTCTGCGATTTATATTTATGTTCTATTTGCAGTTTACTTTATGTTGATGTGATTGCTAATGTGGAAAAGAAATTGAAATAAATTGCTCTAGCATACAACATACCTAAAATTAACAATATGCTCTTGGTGTGTTGTGTGTTGTTGCGGGGCCCTCGATGGCCTTGGTTTTTTTCTTTACTGTTCAGTGCATGTATCCCTTTCGCTTGTTGCTCGATGTGCTTTGTACGTTCATTTCGCTGCAAGCAAGTCTTCTAGCATGCACTCATTCTTCATCATGTTCATCGACATGCCATGTTCCATCAATGTACCTGTTCCTGCAATTTACTCATGACAGAACGACATCAAATCCGAAAATCTCCTATTCTAGCATGATGTATTGTTTTCGGTTTCGGGTCCAGGTGAAAGGAGGGAGGACAAGACACTGAAATTGCGCAGAGCACAACTCAGATCGGGATGAGGGACTCCGGAATGCATAGATGTCATTGGGAGGCAAAATTGCTCAATTAGGGACAACAATGAGAGCTGCAAGGTGGAACTCAGCTGGGAAAAACTACGCAATTCCTGGGAGGAAGACAAGGCATGGTGTTCAGGGGAACTACTGGATAGTTCTGCACAATCTTCAGGATGAGGACTGAGCGGGCCACTCAGGGTCTAGCTGGTAATCTCTGCAATTTCTCGGAGGGAGACAAAGTAGGACAACAAAGGGGCACTGAAAGGAAATTCTGTGCAATTTTCTGGAGCAGGGCATATCGGGCTACAAGGAGTTGCTAGTCATAACTACACATTTATGAGAGACAGTGCGGGACAAGCATTATTGTGCAGTTTCTAGGTTTACCAGTCAGAACTGCGCAATTTTAAGGAGAAGAGCAGAGCAAGTTAGCAGGAGGCCTGACTCAGCATGACTGCGGAGTTTTTGCAGGCAGGCAGCTGAGCATGTCTGCGCAATTTTGGAGAGCAGTGCAGCCCCGAGTCACAGTGTAGTGTAGATTTCCAGTAGACGAAAGGGAGGCTCGATAAATGATCTTGCAGGAAGTGCATATTGGATCGGGCTTGGAGACAATTTCTGAGCAATTCTGGGAGACAAATAACCAGCTCACTTCTAGGATTGCGCAGTGCAGCTGCCTGAGAGGACAACCTCAAGTACTGCGCAGTTCTAAGTAGCAAAGCAGGGTCATTGAGAGCTTAGACTACATAGTGCAGCTCAGTCAGGGTCCAGTTGAAGGGGTTTGTCTAGTCGATAGTTTTTCAGGAAAAATGGCTAAGTGCAAGAGAAAGTGAACTTGTGTAGATGTGACATTGTGATTAGACACTTAGCATGACTCGACAACAAGGCACCACAAACCAACAAGACAAACATGTGCTTAGTGAGATTGTTTTAACGATAAGAGCGACAAGTACGACACTTGAGATAGACCTTCGAATGATCGTGACGACACTTTCGTAATATTGCTTACAACTTTGTGTGTGAGTACGATCGATGTTCACAAAGTGAAGACAACTCATGCACACAAAGACAGACCTTCAAAATTGCTAGAACAAGATTGCAAGCATGACAAAGCAATCAACATGCCAAAAGACGAATGTTGGTCGAACAAGAAAAAATGTGTAATGACTCTACAAGAGCTCATGGAATGAGCTCGGGTGTTTGAAACCATTAGTGGGAAAACCAAGGAAGGTTCTAAAATTTGGATGCAAGCCAAAATTTTGAAGGGTGTTACTGCTGCTACAACACTTGGCGACACACTGGTTGAATACCGGCTTCCTTGTTTTGGTTCCTTTTCAGCGTAGGGCATTGGCCTTTCAGGGAGTATTGATTCATTGTGTAGGTTGCTTCGGCTTCCCCACTTGCCCCGTGAATAGACATGGTTCACCTTGTACCAACTCAGTTGAACACAACAAATGAATAAGCCAAATCATAGTGTTTCAAAATCAAGAAGGGTAGTTTGGCTCGTGAGCTTAAGATTTTCAGAGTATAAGTTTTCATCTTTGGTGTTGCTCTGCTGCGAATAGGCCTAGACAGTACCTCGACGGAGTCACGCAGGAACTCAAGCATTTCTCCACTACCAACGAGCTTGGTCAATACTCTGGTGGAGTTGCATTCTTCACCTCTCTACGCAGGAAGTCATTCTCTTCTTTCTCCTTTGTATTTTTCGAAAGATTGTTGTGCATAGGCACTTATTTATTTTTGGGGCAGAAGAGGGATCCCAACTTATTGAGAGTAGGAGAGGTTGTTCCTTCAGAGAAGCATGTAGGACCTCTGATTTAGGTTTGCTCGTTTAGATTTCCCCCTTCTCCGTTTCTACTAGTTGGATAAGCTTGACACGTAGAGCAGAAGACTAAGTACAAGAATGGGGTTTCCCAGTTTGGACACAAGTTCATGGTTTGATCAGTGCTTCCCTTATAGGCGAATCATATTTTCCGTTGAGACTTCATTGGCCAAAAGTTACAACCAAGCACATAGAATACTGGCACAAGATTTGCCAAGTGCAGCAGTGTCACAAGACTCTTGAACTTCAACCACATACTTATTCAAAAGATAGAACATAGTGCATGACAACACTTATTTACAAAATGAAATGACAAGACATCAAAACAAAGAAAATCAAAATGAAGCAAAAACAACAGAACAAACAATAAACATGTTATGTACATAGTGCGGGACCCGGTCCTAGATCATTGAAAATAAAATTTTAAATCTTGGCCATTGACAAGAAGGTTGTCAATCCTCCTGTCAAGTGATTGAAGACAGTATTTGCGTTGGCCAATTTTTTCGTGAATCGTGAAAGGACCAATTGACATGGACTAAGTCACCCACATTGAAGTTGGTGTTCCTTGTAGACTTTTTGTTGAACCATCTCTTGATACGGTTTTGGTGGAGTGAAATTTTTTCTTTTGCTTTCATTCGTTCTTACTGTAGCTTGTGTAATGTGTTCATCCTACGTTGAACCAATAGACATGAATTGCCTTGGGATTCTTGGGATAACTATAGAGAAAGCAAGTAGATATTTGGTGGGAGGATGGCTTCTTTTCCGTATACGTGGAAGTATGGAGATGTGTTTAGAGAGGGTTTGGGTGTAACTCAGTCAACCCAAAGAGCATTCACTAGAGTGGAATGCCAGTTTTGTTGTTCAGAGTAAATGATAATTTTTATGATGCAAATGAGATTTTTGTTTGTAGATTTGACAAGACCATTTCCCTGTGGGTAGTAGTTAGTTGAATGCTTTAGCACAATACCATATTGCAATTTCAAATCATAAAGATTTAACAAAGAGAAGTACATTACATTGTCAAAAATAAGTGATACAGGAACACCAAACCTCAAAATGATCATCTGCTGAAGGAAGCTGATGACTTCTTGGTCATTCACTTGTTTGAGCGGAACTACTTGTGTCCACTGCATGAAGTAATCTGTAGAAGTTAGGATGTAGCAGTGTTGCTTTGATGAATGTGGGAAAATCTACCCAATGATGTCCAAGCCCCACTGTTGGAATGGGTCGTCCACTGCAATAGGCTGCAACGGGTTTACTGACCTTCGAGTTCTATCGGCACATTGCTGACAGACTAGACACTTGCAGGCATAAGCGTGTGCATATTTGAACAATGTGGGCCAGTAAAAACCATCTCTCATGACTTTGTGCATTGTTTTATTTCTCGTGAAGTGACCCTCAACTAGTTCTTCATGTAGATCATGTAACACTCTCTCTGAATCCTGTGCTTCCAGGCACTTGAGCAAAATGCCATTATGGTGCTTCCTGTAAAGCACTCCGTGCACCAACTAGTAAGATGAGGCTTTCAGTCGAAGTTCCCTCTTCTACTGCATAGAGTGAAGTGGAAAACTTCTTGATATGCAGAAATATATATATAGATATTTATTAATAATTAATGGACAGATGATGATTGTTTACATTGGCGATTCTTGGCTTATATATCGCCATGGTCACCCTTTGGGGAAAGGGAATGATCTTATGATCGTGCCCTTTCATCTAATTTGACCTAAAATTAAATACTAACTAATTTTTTACATAACATTGCCTTCCTCTCGAAAGAATGCTTTTTCCTCAAAGCATATGTAACAATGATGTTGTTGACAAAATGCTTCATTCTCCCAAGAAGCATCTTCTTCGGGTAAATCCTTCCACTTGATCAGATATTCCAAGATGATCAAGGTCCCACACTTTAAAAGGTCTTGGATTAATCTCTCAATTTCTATTTTTTAGTGATGTGGATATCAGTATGGCTTGATGTTGACGGGGTCTGACCCTACCTTGACTTCTATTGTATGCTCAATTTCCCTATTAGATGGCATCTTCATAGGTAGGTCTTGAAATAATTTTTCATGCTTCCAAATTAGATCTTGTATCTCTGATGACTCTTCATTGGTCATATTTGCAGATAACATTTCTAATTGGTGACATTGTACTACATAAGCGGGTGCTCCTTTTCGACACATCTTCATCATCTGAGATGATGATACAATTTGATTCTATGGTGCTTAGAATCCGTGTAATTTGTACTTCTGACCTCCCCATTTGAATTTTATAAATTGTACTTGATGGTTAGCGGCATAAGTACCTAAAGTTCGTAGCCATTAGATACCTAAGACTACATCTACTCCTCCTAACAGTACTGTGAAGAACAGAGACTCTAAATTAAAGTCTTGAATCTGCAATTTGACCTTATGGCATTTCCCCACCTTTTCAATCTTCTTATTGTTAGCTACCATCACTTTCATGTTTGGTAAGGGAAATGAAAAAATATTGAGTCTCTTTGCCACGCTTTCATCTAAAAACCTGTGTGCTACCAGAGTCGATGAGAACCACTATGTTGTTCTTCTTTATGTGTCCTTTAACTTTAAGGTCTGAGGTTGTGATATACCTGTCATAGCTGATAATGACACTTGCGGGGTACTTCCGTAATCTAATTCTAGTGAGAATTCTAGGGCATCTTTTGTTTCTTCTATGTCAGAATCTTCACTATTTGAATCATTGGTTGCTTCACAACTATATAGGTTCTTTGGTTCTTTTCCTTTAGCACATCTATGTTTGAGGTCCCACTTCTCACCACAACATTTGCATTTACCCTCTTTTATCCTTCGTGTTTCCACATTAGATTTTTCATCTTCACGACGATGTGGTGAACATATCTTGTATTATTTGAGTCCACATATTGGGGTATTCTTCGTCTTGAATATGTTTTTTTCCGATTTTGACCAAAATATTTGTTTGAATTTATTTTCGGTTGTTTTTGCTTTTCGTCTTGCTACTTCTATTGATGTAATTTCATGCATCTCAAGTTCTACTTGTATATGGGTTTTGAGTCCCGAGATGTATGATTGAATTAGATGAAATTCTGATAACCCAAGTACTCGTGTTACTAAGGTCTCCCATTCTTGAGTGTATTCGTCCACACTTCCTTTTTGTTGTAATTTGATGAGTTTTGAAAAGAACTCTTCTTCCTTTACACCTTGGAATATTTTAAAGAATGCATCCTTATATTTTCTCCAACAAATGATGTGCGTTGTCTTTTTCCACCACATATACCAATTCCATTTTCATGGACGCGTGCTTGAGATTTTCGTCATCATCATTGATGTCATATATCTCAAAGTATTATTCTGGTTTATTTATCCATGCAACATTGTTTTTTTCGTTTCCATCAAATTTAGGCATCTCGACTTTTTCCCTTCACTGGTATGTTGCTAATAGTTGAGTGAAAAAGGGTGTTGATTGGTAAAGGTATCCCAAAGTTGCTTGTTTGTAAGATTCACATTACTCATTTCTTGGTGGGGTGTCGCTGATTTTTTTAGGGATTCAGCTTTTTCATGAGAGTCTATTGATTTCGTTGAATCTGATGAGTTGTGTCTTGATTTTCTTCATCTTCTTGCAATAGTTTTGCGGTTGTATAATTCATCTTTTTACACAGAAGTTTCAACAATGTTAAAGCCTCCTTGAGATCTACTTCTATTTGGACACAATGATTTTCCATCTTTATTTCTATTCGATTTGCTGTATCTTGAAGATTTTTGATATTGTCAGCCTACTCCTTAAGCTTGATCTAGAAATCATCTAATCTTTTATTGACCTCATCGTAGTTGTTATTTATCTTATGCTCTGCGTGAACCAATTTATTTTGGAAATCTGCCATTGTCATTATCGACATTGAGCGAGTTTGTGGGGGCGTGTATTTATCTGCTAGCTTAATTTTTTTTTTAAATAATTAAATTTAATTAATTAATTTAATATATGACATAAGTTTTTTTTTTTTTAATTCTTTTATCTCCCTTTTGTTTTATATATATATTTCCAATATCCTCCCTTGATGTGGATTGTTAAAAACTTGAATACCATTTTCTTAAAAAAAAACACTCCTTTATATTGTTGCCCTCTATATATGTATGTATTTCTTTATATTAAGACCCCTTTTCAAAATAACTTTATTATCTTATAATAATAATAGTTTCACTTCTTTTTTTAATAATAAATTGGTCCCTTTTTTATATACTTAATTACTCCCTTGATAACTTTTTAATGTCACCCCACTTAATAAATATAAAAGGCACGTCTTTTCATATGACATGGTCACATTGTTAAAATACCATGGGCTATTACCATGGGTTGTTTTAAAAACCTCTGTTAAAATGTTCTCCACGTAAAAAGTAAAACGTATTCCTTTTGTTTTGTTTTTTTTTTTTAAGTTTTTAAAATACCATTGGAAATTACCATGGGTTGTTTTTAAAACCACGAGCGTCTCCACGTAAAAAGTTTTAAATATACTTGGTATGAGATTTTGTATCCGTTTTGTTTTTTCTTTTACTTTTTTTTCTTCTTTTTTTTTTTTAAATTTATTTACTTATATTTTTTTTTGGTTAATGTTTTTTTATGGCCAAACGCCTAGAAAAACGGAGAAAAGGAGAAACTCCCAATTTCTGAGCAAAATGCTTCAATTATACAATAACAAGGTTGACGAATTTCAATAGCCAAAGACTTGGATTGGAGAACGAGCTTTGTGCACAGGTCAAACAACCTAGAGGACCGAACTACTCTGATACCAAATGAAGTGGAAAACTTCTTGATACGCAAAAAAATATATATAGATATTTATTAATAATTAATTAACAGATGATGATTGTTTACACTGGGGGTTCCTGGCTTATATATCGCCATGGGAACCCTTTGGGGAAAGGGCATGATCTTATGATCATGCCCTTTCATCTAATTTAACCTAAACTTAAATAATAAACCTAAAATTAAATACTAACTAATTTTTTACATAACATAGAGAAGTGATAGGACATGGTGTCATTCTCAAGGTACTGGCGCACTTCTTCTTACCAAGATTTATCATACGAAGTGGGGGGTGCTCGCTCTACATTGTACATGTCAATTTCTTGCTCCCAACCAGCGAGCTCTTCTTCTTCCTCTTGCGTGTGCACTTCTTCCGCTGTAAGTTTGCAAAGACGTGACCCTTGACGGTGTGAACTGGATTGATACCAAGATCATACTCTTGTAGTCATGTCATCCAGTTCGCATGTCTTTCACTCAGCTCTTGCTGAACAAGCAGTGATCTGATTTTTGGGTGCGACACAAAGAATATGCAATGATTTTTTAGCAAGTAGGGTCTGAAGTGTTTCACCACCTTGTATACTGCATATGCTTGCTTGTCCATGGCAAGATAGTTGAGATCATGTACCTATAAGCTCGTGATCATGAAGGATATTGGACATTCATTGTTGAGCTCGTCCTTCTGAGTTAGCACTGCAGTAAGTGAAGTATCAAAAACGAATGTGTAAAGCAAGAAATATTTGTTGAAATATGGGTTGTACAATGTAGGTGCTTCTGCTATTGCCTGCGTAATATGGTTGAACACATCCTTTTCATTCTTTCTCCAGCTGTAAACTATATCCTTCTTGACCATCTCTTGTATGGGTTTGACAATCTGCGCATAATCTGAGATGAACTTCCAGAGGAAATTGATCTTCCCCATGAAGGACTGCATGGCTTTCTTGTTCAGGGGACGAGGAATCTACGTGATGGTCCAGACTCGGTTCGAATCTACCTTGACCCCACTCTTAGCAATGATGTGCCCAAGGAGGTTCTCCTCAGACACTGCAAAGACACTCTTCTTGGGATTCAAGGATATCTCGTACTTGCAACATCGCTCAAAGATCTTCTTGAGATGGCGTAAGTGGTTTGATCGTTTTCTGGAAATAAATGTTACATTATCAAGGTAGAACACCAAGCGCTGTCCCATGAGCCCATAGAAGGCGATGTCCATTGCGCGCTGAAAATTTGTGCCTGTGTTTACCAACCCAAACGACATTCTTCAATAAGCGAACATACCCCACTTTGTACGGAATGTAGTTTTCAGTCTATTAGGTTCTACTACCAGAACCTAGTTATATCCCAAAAGCCATCTAGTAAAGAAAACATTTCTTCTCTAGATACTGTCTGCAAGATGTGTTCCATGGACGACATAGGGTAATTGTCTTTATTTGAGGCACGATTCAAATTTCACAATTCAACGCATAGGTGGATCTCCCTGGACTTCTTTCTGACAGGAACTAAGTTTGAAACCCACATGGAATGATGAAAATTGCAAATGATCCGAGCATCCAACAACTTAGTCAAGTCTTTCTAAATGAGGGGCTCTAATGACAAATGTACTTTCCTGAGCTTCTGCTGAAATAGTTTCACCCTTTCCTTGATTGGGATGATGTGTTGGATTATTCGCGTGTCATATGTTTTCAAATCATCATACATCCACACGAATACATCATGATAGACAACGCTTGCCACTCTTTCGGTGTGCAATACGTAGCGAGATTCACGAACTTTCGATCTTTGTATGTTCCTAGATTAATCTATTTGTGCATCAATTTGAACTATGGGTTTTAGTGTTCCTGGGTCTCTGGAAGCAGTTCTGCAAGTCATATATCTTCTTGAGTGAAACCACACCCTTGGGGATGAGTTTACCTTTACTTTCATCAGTTGTGTCTTGCAGACACTGCTCATGCATGTGTTCATCTATCGTTGCGTCCTTGAAGACATCAGTGTTGGCCATGAAGTGTAGTATTTGTTCATCATCATCAAAGACACGTAAATTAGTGATGTTGTCAGGCATAGATGGCTTCTACAAAATTTCAACAAAAAATCTATCCCTAAGCGGTGTCATCCTAGCAGCTGCATTTGCTAGAGCATCTACAACTGCATTACACATTATTGGTACAAAAAATTATTGAAAGCTTGGAAGTTAGAGATAAGTTGCCATACTTGTTGTTGGTAACTCTTAAGACAAGGTGAAACACAATATATGGTGTTACGTACTTGACATACCACGATCTCTGAATCACCTACCACTTTAAGCACAACAATGTTGAGGCTGATGGCTTTCAGTAAGCCCAAACAAGTGCTTCATATTCGGCAGTATTGTTCGTGCACTCGAACTCCAAGCGGCTTGAGACTAAGAGTTTCCTTTGCTTTGGGTCTTGTTGTGGCCAGCAACAACCCCCCCTTTTTCATTTAAGTATTTGTCCAAAATGCTAAATGAATAGGGGACCCCTAGTTTAATTTTGAGAAAAATCAAATTTTCCTTCTTCAAAATAAAGCTACCATCGTAGGCTTAAAACGGTCTTTCGAATATTTTTGCCTAAGTCTACGATAAGGTAAAGGTCTTTAAAAAATTTCATTAATGCGCAAGGCCCCCCCCACGTTAAGCCTAACGTCGCATCACAGTGAGTAATGTTCATAAGGAAAAACCTCAAAATCTGCTGATCTGCGATAAGACCGATCGCAAGATCGCACATCGCATAAATAAAATGGAAATACTTAACAAACATCAAACTCCTGTGACCCGTGATGTTGCGACATGTGATATTGCGATCGCCGCGATGGCACAGTCTACGATCTGGCGATTTGCGATAAGCGCACCTTGCGATGGCACGATCTTCAATGTAACATAAAGCAAATCATGAATCATTTAATCGTGAATCCTTCGGGCACACCATTCAAAGAAAAGCCACTTACCATAATCTGACCCCAAATCATGCACTTTTAATGATAGTAAGTGGATTAGTTGTCAGTTATTTAATGAAATAAAGACGCGTGCTTTGCTAAAGAATTGTTTCACATAAGGTGGCATATTTGGTATATCTGTTGCATTTAAAACTCTCCCATCACCTTTCTCAATCAGTCATTTCCACTTCGCTTGTAATCTGCAAGAACTAAGAGATAAGAAGATTCAAAAGTCGAACGCAGGAGCAAATGGGAAAGAAACATAAAGCCCAAGGCTCCGAGACGAAGGAAAAGGCAAAGGAGATGGCACCCTTGTACACAGACACTGCATGCAACAGGGACGCAGGAATTTTGACCTGGGAAGGCATGTATAGGCTGCTAGAGGAGGAAAATACTAGAGTAATGAAGGTTGATAGCGCGCGGGATCACAAAACTCTTCCGAGGCATCCTTAGAAGAGCTGGCTTGTTCATTTCTTCATCGAAAAGCAACTAGACCCAAGATTTTGCCGTATACAGATATGATCAGATGGATACTTAACAATGCAGAGTTACAGGGAAGACAATTCAAGGCTCAAGGGCATGGGCTCATAGGATCATTCACCGCGCAAGACTTAAAGCTTATGTATCATCTTCCTGAGCCTCAGACGACCTACAACACGCAATTTGTCAAGAAATTTGCAGCAGAAAACCCAAACCTAGCAGAAACCACTAAAGAATGGACCAGAAGAGAGGAGCCGCTAAAAAGGGACAAAAATGGTATGTACAGCACTGGTTCCCTCACCTCTCCATATTGTTTTCCTGCGGCCATGCTGTGCAGGCTGTTTGGGATGCCAGACATAAATAAATTTTCGTCTGAATGGCTACCACTCATAGACGTTGCCACAAATGCCGATCTCGTGGATTGGGCCAAAATATTTTCTGATAATTTATACACTGCTGTCATGAATTACTAGTCTAAGAGATCCTTGTCACAAAGGGTCTATCCTCCTTTTTATCTGTCTGCTTACATTATGGATTCTATTTGCTATGTATCTAAATTCCCAACTATGGGTTGGAAATGGACTACCCAGGACCTGTCACCTATTCATGTTTATCACAAAGTATTGTAGGATTCACAGTTTGCCCCTCACTTCTATCAGATTTTCCACGGGCTCATCTTACCCCTATATAGGATGATGTATGGTGAAGAACCCCCGAGGTGCTCACCCGAAGCGCAAATAGACATCATGCCCGTCGCGAGATGGTTCGGGGAAGAATGGTTCACTTATATTAGAGTGTTTGGGAGCACTGTACCTCCACATGTCCTTCCTCTGTATGTCCCCGACAAGCTTTTGGCTAGGGAAATTGCCTATCAGACTTGCTCAGAAGGCGACCTAACCAAAGAACTAAAAGACAAAAAGAAGGCCATATGGCCTCAGTTTCCTGTAGCTTGTGGGGCCTTCTCATTGTTCCATGTAGGACATGCTTTTGCCGAAGTAGGGAATGTGACATCTCTACAATTATTTAAATTCCCCGCTCGACCTTTTGACCTAAATAATGTTGCCCATGATTTCACTATAAGTGTCAGAATAAAAGTGTTCGCCTGAAAGAAAGATTTATTTGATGGCTTGTTTCAAAATAAAAGTTCATTCCAGGAAGTTTTACGAGAAGCTAAGTCGAGGTTATCCCCAGATGACCTCTAAAGATTTTTGTTATTCATAGAAACAAGGCTAGCCAATGTTCCCCTAGAAAAGTTGCGACTGCTCGCTAGAGAGCCTACTCCCAGTGTCAGCCTCAACGGAAACTCCAGTACTTCCAAATCCAAATCTGACGCTGCCCAAGGAACACCTGAACGTTCTAAAAAAAGTCTGCAAGCGACCAAGGAAAAGGCGAAGAAACAGCCAAGGATACAGCTCAGTCAAGTGCAATGTCGCAACTCCAAGTTATCGCCTCCCCACCAAGAGATGTCCCTCCTCCCGTCATTAAATCGCCACTCGTCACGACAAAGCTCGATAAAGAATGGGAAAACTTCAACGAGCTAATCAGCCTTGAAGGGCAAGTCCCAAGAACACCTGTGAGTGATGCACAGGTAGCACAAGAAATGGTTTCAACCATGGTCGGTAGTGTCTCAGAAACGGAGCACAGTCATATCGCTCCGCCTCCTGAGCTTCTACTTAGTGTAGAGGAAATTCCCCCACTGGATGTATTCTATAGTCCCCAACATAAAGCAGTGGTGAGGAGACAAAGAAAGAAGAGAAAGATAGAGAATACGCTGTCACAAGATGCTGAACATTTAGACGTCTTATGGAAAGACCCTAACAACAACCTGACAGAAAATCTCACGAAGTTGTCTCAAATCGCAGGAGCATACACTTCTACGACTATCGAGAAAGCGTCAGAAGTTCAGCAACTATTGAGGGAGCAAGAAAACCAAATACAGCTACTACAACAACAGCTACAGCAAGCCAATGCTAGTAATGAAGCGTCCAAACAACTCGAGAAACTACAAGAAGACTTTCAGCAAATGCAGATAAGCTATCAGAAAAGCCTGGAAGAAAAAGGAAAGCAGTTGCAAGCTTTACAAGAAATACACAAGGACGAGCCCAAGCTTGCCAAATTCGTTTTAGAGTCTACTAGCTTAAATGAGCAACTTCTATAGCAACAGGAAGAGTTGGGACGTAAAATATCACAGTGGAGTCACTATTGCGAGCTAAGTGACAAACTCACCAATCAAGTGACAGACTTGCAAAGTGACTACGACCAGGTTGACAGACGAGTGACAGAGTATCTAGCTTGGCAGGATGGAGAGGAAGGGAAGAGAGAAAATGCACCCAGAATAAACGAAAGCCATAAAGAATTGCTCTTTAACAAATGGGACGATCAAATCAGGCAGGCAGAAGAGGCGGCAGAGGCAGCGGCGACACAGGCGAGCGTTCTTATAGACTATGTAAATGAAAATTTACACAGAGCCAACTTAATCACAGAAACCACCCCGGGATATTGTTGATGCCTCGAAAATCGCTGCAACAACATTGGGGAAACCATGCGGTCCGGACCTTAGTGCAGCTCCTTTTCCATTTGGGATAGTGGCTCCGACTGGGGGTAATGGGACCAGTTTCCCAAAAATAGATAAATGGGATGAGTGAATGCTTTATAGATAACACTAGTGGTAGGCGGAAGGCTAAAAATATTGACAGAAATATAAGTAAACGAAACTATCCCGGGAATCTATTGAGCTCTAAAGCGTAGCTTTTGATGCTCTATGTCTAAAAGACAAACATATAGATGACTGTATCTTTACGACATAGATATTGAATTATTTAAGATTGTTGTGCTTAAATAGTTAAGCAGAGCAATTAAAGCGAAATTACCACACTTTATACATTCATATCATTATCATATACATGATTTAAAAGTAAAGGCACATCATATAAACACCCAATAATGGAATGAATAAGATTTGTTGTTATAGCGCATGCATATAATCAACGATAGCAAGAATAATTACATAACAATTCACATACACAGAATGACTTTAGACACAGATAGAAATACCATATGAGCTGCTTGCCACTCTCAGATATCAAATCGCTATGTGGTAGTTCTTCCCTTAAAGCATAAACATTCTTCAATCAACGACAATAGTGCACAATTTGTATAAAGAAATTTTCTTCATAAAGTAAGAACGACTGGTCGGAGTTTCATAGAAATAAAGGCTTGAACACAATGTGCAAACTTCAGTCTGTTAAGTCTATTACAAAATTTTACTACCCTTTCTAAAAACATGAAAGGGTCTATAAATACAATACTAATCTAAATATCTATAAAACAGAAATGCTACTTAAACTGATATCAATAACTTTTGTTGCTATCTTGGCTAGCGATCTGGGGAGCTGGAGAATGATTCATTGGGTCAGCTGCTTTCCTTTGAATCTGAGCTGATTAATGGCAAGCATCGGCTCAATTTCTGGCGGTTTGTTGAGGCGCAAACTGAGCTGGGCAGCATAGGTGGCATCTTGAATGTCGGGAATCATACACTCGATGACATCTGTTAAACATTTCAGGGCGGCTCTTTGTTCATGAGGCTTAACTAGGAAGTGCCAATATGTTTCCATGTTTAAACTATTAACCCCGGCGATTAATCTTCCTCTGCCTTCTAACTCAGGATAACACGTTTGTTCCAATGCATTTGTTGTTGTAATCTTTCCCGGTGTGCACTGGGAAATCATGTTTGCTAAGTAGAGAGTGTTATTAACTAGATCAACTAAATTGCTAGAAGTTAATCTAAATCTTGAAGCTGCTCTCTCTGCCTTTAACACCTGAGTGTGCCATTCCGTGAAAAGTATATCTTTATGAACCTCAAGTATCCTGGGCAAATTGGATGCTTTTCCCGAATTCGAATCTTGCCATTCAAGGTGTGCAGTAATAGCCTCATCGGCTTGATTCAAGTCATCCCTAGCTTTCTCTACCTGCTCATTTATGGATGTAGTTAATTCACAGAGTGGCTCCGCTTGAGCGATTTGTTGACACAAGAGTTTAATTTGCGATATTAGCGCATTATCAACGTTGCTTCTTTCCTGAACTCTGTTACCTGCAAATCTCCTTTTATCTTCTCTAGCTACGATGTTATTTGAGCGATTTGCTCATCCTTGGTTTTCACCGTTTGCTCGTTCGCTGCTTTCAACTTTTCCAATGCCTTCGTTAATTCGTTCTGTTTCTGGATCACAGCCTGATCAATCCTTCGTTTCTCTGCTTCCAATTACTGAGCCAATTGATTATTTATTTTCTGTTGTGCCAATAACTGTTCGTCTGCCTGCGCTGTCCTCTGTTGTTGTGCCGCTAACTGCTCCTCTGCTTGCATTACCCTCTGCTTTATCTCGGCTAATTCTGTCTGTAATGTGCAGATTTCTTGGTCTTTAGTCTTTAATAAAAGACTCACCTCCGATGCTTTGTCGATTGTTGCAGCTGAATAGGCTCCAGCGTACTGTGACAATTTGGTTAGATCATCGGAGGGATCTAGTTTCTCCTTCCACACTACATTGCCCGTGACCGTTTGCTCTGGAAAGATAGAAGGTTGATCAAGCCTTCGTCTCTTCCTTGATCGCTTTACCACTGCTCTGTGCCTCGGGCTGTAGAAGACATCCAATGGCGGAATATCTTCTACTTGTAGAATGATTTGATCGCTGGGATTTTTCGGAACTATCTCAATATCTTTATATTTAGGTGGGCCGCTGGTTCCACTCAGAACCTGAGATGAAGTATCATCCTGCATTTCGCTGGTCTTAGGAGTATCGGTACCTTTTGAGTCTTTTCCTCCACTGATGATAAAATCAAACTGCTGTCATTCCTGGAGCAATTTGGGGTCTGTGGTAGTACCCACATTGGTATCGGTGGAGGTCTGTTTAGTTTGAGACTCCTTCAGCAATTGTTCCTGTTTTTTCTTTTGTTGTTCCTCTTGTTCCCTTCGTTGTTTATCCTCCTGCTCTTTCCTTAACCGTTCTTCCTGTTCTTTCTTCAGCTTTTCTTCTTGGTTTTTCCTCTGTTGTTCCTCCTGCTCGCTAATATGATCTTTCGTTGTAGCAGGAGGTTCCTTTGTCTGTTGCTGACCAGGCTCGCTTGATGATGCCGCTGGGGTTAGCGCTAATAAATCTAGAGGCAGAGTTTGCAACCTCTGTTCTCTAAGTTTATTAAACTGAGTTAACCCTTCATCATTGTATCTCATCTTGGCGAGTTCTTTGGCTTGACCTATTGATTCAGCTGAAGAGAACATGTCATCGAACATATCTTCTTGATGATCAAACGTTGCTAATTTGGCAAACCTCAAAGCTACATCAAACCATTTCACCTCGTAGCTAGCCCTACGAGGTATGAGAAGGCTCTCTCGGGTCAAACTCGGTGGATTTTGTCAATAGGATGAGTTGACCAATTAGGAACAAAGATTTTAGGCTAGTAAACTGATAAGGGGGTTTGATTTGAAGTTTTTGAGTTTTTTGGTGGCAATTGGAGGGAGTGCAATTCAGGGTGCGGGGATTGAGCTCAGTTTTTGCAGGTGGGTCTTTGGGGCAAGGTAGGAGTTTATGCTGATGCCTTTAGCTGAAAGATATGATCAAGGAGGAAAGAAGAGAGGCTAAAGAGGGCAAACAATGAATTCGAATCCTCTCTAGACAGTCGAAAACATAAATTTTAAACAAAATTGAAAGCTGAGCATGGCATGCATGAATTCAAACTTTATCACTTCTTTTGTTTAAATAGCAGCAAGAGATTAAGAAATGGAACACATAAACACACTTACAATGACAAGTAGGAAACACACCATCAACATATTAATCCACAAGAATCCACAATGAAGTCTGCAAAACCCTGGCCTTCATTTTCCTCAAATTGCAGAAATACAAGCCAACAATACAATAGAGCTTCTCCCTCTAGAGTCCAACCATGAGAATGAGAAAGAGAAGGCATAATATAGAAGGTCTAACTTCTTTCCCCACCTCTAGGGGTCGAGCTCAGCTTCCTAGGAGCTATTGCAACTAATTCTAAATCAATCACTAAATAATAGGCCAGCTCAACAACTTG
>APFE031028905.1:78867-90091 GCA_000404065.3 Pinus taeda | reverse complement strand
GACCGCGCGCCATTGCTGCTGGCCTCCTGTGCGCACAGGGGAAATTATAGTTTCCAACAGGCCAGAGCTGCGTATTTGGGATCTACATTAACCAATGTTACTTCACAAGATTTACTGTTACTTCCCAAAGTTTAAGGCTGTAAGGTCACTGAGGTGATCCCATTTAGGTTGCTTCAAAATACCATATTCATCAGTGGAATCATCATAGTCATAGCTATTAGTAATAAGAGGGCCTCCTGCGGAATAACCAAAATTTGTTCCTCCGTGATACATATAAGAGGTCTCTAAAGGTGCAACAGAAAACGCAATCTCCTCTGAATTCTTAACGATCACAATAATCCGTGTAATAAATAGAATTATTACACAGATAGATAGAATTAGGAATTTGTGTAATAAATTATCTGACAACAAAGATGCGGAGATGGTACTTACCAGTAAATTCAACAACAAAACTGCAGAGAGATGAAGAAAAGATTTAGGAACTAAGTTGCTGCTTAACAGCTTAAAAGATCTGTTGTTTAGGATGGATTAAAAGATCTGGTGTCTGACATGGATTTATGTTGTTTATCTTATTATTACACAAATTTTTTTAATTATAATAAAACTAAATAATTATTTAATTTTATTATGATCTAATTAAAGATCAAATTGATGAAAACAATTCTCTTGTTTGTGAGTTAAAAGACCTTTCTTTATCATAATTTCACTGCTTAGTTTACAAAAGTGAATGTGACCTTCAAAACGCTTAGTTTACAAAAGTGAATGTGACCTCCAAAACACATATTCTTAATGGTCAAATCTAGTCTTCAATACATTATAGTAATTAATGGTTTTTTTATACTACAAGCCTCAACTTTTTTCAGTTTAATATACACAAGAGGTTACGCATCTCATCCATTCTGTATTGTCGAGTGCAGTTCGCTTCTCTCGGTACAATAATACTCTGTCCCAAATCCATCGTTGTCCCCAAAACCCCAATTTTGAGAAATAATCAGATTCCAATGTCATAAGAGTCTTGTCACGTTAACACACTTAAAATGGATGTTGCCAAACATAAATTTACAGCAGAAGTGAATACATATTTTCTCTCCCATGGTTCATAGAATTTTACGCTGGCTTCTTGATTGCGTGCCACAACCATACTTGAAATGTAAAGAAAATTTGACCAAGTTATAATTAGAATTCGCTCCAAAAGCATAGATCCAAATCACCACGGAAAATTTTCTACATATATGCAAGACACTAAAATTGAAAGTGGATATATCCAAGCATGTCACATTGAACACTGTAACTGTTAGAGGCTATAATAAAAATAAAAATAAATATAAATATTTGGTTAATTTTAATTAAAATCATTACTGGTTAGGTTCATTATTAATTTCTAATTTAGTTAGTAGTTAAAAATATTTTGCTTTTATCTAAAACTATAAAGAAAAACATTTAACATGCTATATTTAAAAAACTTTATTTCAACTTTACATTTTTTTTTTTTTAAATTCCTTATAATATTTACAAGATTATAAATTGTTAATATGCTTATAACTACATACCATATATATTTTTCAATATGGTTAATTATATATTATTATATATATATATAAATAATTTTATTTGAATTGCTTGTTTTAATCTATATATATCTATATAATTGATATATTTCATCCCAAGAAAAGGTTATTAAATCAATATTTCTTAATAAATGGGTTTAATTGTTCTATTTTAATATAAATTTGCCCAAGGTTGCAAAATTTAACTAGTATAGATCGCCATTTAAACACTGATTTAACATGAGCGAGGGGATCCAATTTCTTGAAGTGCATGTTTTCTTAGTGGGAGACATTATTTAAATGTTTTGATATAGTGTTTTATATTTATATTTATGTATTTTCTTAAATTTTAATTTTCGCTCACATAATCAAAATTTCAACTTTGATGAAGGACACCTTACACATGAGCCTGTTGGCTCAATAAAAATAAAAATATTCAATGGTTTTCAATGAGTTTTTTCTAAAAATATTGAAAATAAATTGTTTGAATTTTAAATTTAAACTGTGTAGTTTACACAATTAATCAATTGAGAATGACACTTTCAAAACAGTGTATCTATTTATACATTCAAAAATGCAATTTAAATAACTAAAAATTACACATATTATATATATATATATATTATATATTAATATATATTTATAATTTAGGAATTAACTTTTTTGAGTATTATTTTTTTTTTCAATAAGATGGGTTTCATACTATAAGAGATTTGGATCCCTATAGGGCTGTAAGGTTGTGGTTAAATGGATTTATAATGGGCAATTAAATTTAAATATAAAGTTTGAAATAATAATGTTTACCAATAGGATCCAGTTATGTTATCATATCAGTCAAACTTCAATTTATCTGATCTATTTATATTAGAAATATTCTCATTTTTAATTATATATTATTAAATAAATTTATTAAGTTTTATGTACTTATTAAGTATATGTTGTGGAATAGTCTTTATCTACAGTGCAATCGGTGATTGTTGTGATATAAATTCTTTGTGAAGTTTGTTTTAGGTTGTTGATTTCTAGATTCTCTTCAATTCCTAGATTCCTTGACCATTGATTCTGAAAATAAACATATATAATTTCTTTCATATTCAATATATAGTTGATATACTGTAAAAGACTCATCTTAATCGCTCATCTATCAAACATCTAAACACATTCTATTAAGCATCTAAAAACATTAAATAGCTTAATATGAAAATGTTTTTTCAAATTTTGTTTTGTAAAATTTTTTAAGCTTTATTTTATCCCTTTTAATATTTAATAGATTTAAAATTAAGATGAAATCTATACTAATAATTTTAATTTTAATTTTATATTAGGAAATAATATTAATTTTTGAACCAGAAGGATATCTGGAGATTGGAGAAGATTTATGGAGAAGTTGTGTGGTTGCTTTCTCTTTTGGGGGCAGTTGTACGTGTTCAGTGAACTAGAGGTAATATGTATGGTGTTGAAAAAACGATTGAGCTCTTTTGGCCTCTCTTCTTTCACAACTTGTTGCTAATGAAACACATCTCTTATCTATTTAACCTATCAATTTGACTAATTAAACAGATAAAAAAATATATTTCTTGCATGAAAACTTTGCTTACAAAAATCCACTCGTACCATTCTCTAACATGCATAACATTAGCAGCAGACTGTGAAAAGAAGACCACAAACACCCAATCGTTTTTCTCAGCATCCTACTTCATCACCTCTTTATTCCCTGAAGGCGTACAACTCCCCAGAAAAGAAAGAAACCACACAACTTCTATGTAAATCTCCCTACAATCTCCACATATCTTCGCGGCTTCTCAAAGTTGCTGCTCTCGGGTCAAATTTTTTTGTGTTGCTTTCACCTCCGCTTAATACCATGAATTTATCTTCAAAGAAAGGGCCATTAATGGGAAGTATCTATTCCGAGGTGCCGTTAACAAGGTTGAATCAAGCACGACATCTGGTCACTTCTCTCACATTTTCTTTTGGGTGGTCATAGAGCTTAGGCTTGCTTATCATAGTCTCCTAGATTATGCACACAACTTTCAGCATATTGTGTGATTAGTAAGGGACGATATCATGGCTTTGTGTGGAGTGATCAATTAAACAACATATGCATGGTTTGTTGTGCTGAGACCTGCTTTTGGAATGATCACTGATTGGTTAAGTGTTGAATCTGAGTGTTGCTGTTGAATCTGAGTGTTGCGAAGAGTCAAAACAATGGTGCAGAGATGTCTCGGTTGAAAGTTGTAATCAATTATTAGAATAGAGATCTGCTATGTTTGAAAATAGTCACGCTGACGTAGAAAAAGACCAAGATCTGCGAGGGATTTGAAATCCAGGGGTCTTACCATTAATAAAGTCACAGATCCTAAGCATGAAACAAGTTGATTTCACTTCTAATTGTGTCGTGGCAGAGGAGCCTTAAGTTTGAAGAGTCCATCTCCAGTCTCATGTTGCAGAGGGTTTCATCGTCCCTCAAAAGAATGTTGTTGGTTCTCTTGTCCTGATCTGCATGGTGTAAAGAATCATTGTGTTGTTGTTGGTGTTCTCATCCTAATCTGCATGGTGTAAACGATTGCGGAGCAGCGGATCTATGTTATGGATTTACCCATAGATTTGATTTTCCCTTTGCAATGATGTGCTTTTAGGTCGACTCTCTTGTCAAAAGCAGTGAAGATCATTAGAGTAGTTGATTTAATGAATCGTGTGTTGTGAAAGAAAAACAAACGGCTGCTATCTAAATAGATCTCTTTATTGTGATCTGCACCCTCACAGGCTCACTATAAACACGGTAGCATAAGAGTTCAGATCACGACAGCGTAAGAGTTTGGATCTCTTGCAAGTGGAAATAAAGACACATTTCTTGTTGTGTTCTTTCAAGAGGGAGGCAAGAAAATATTGTTTGTTGTTATAGCGAGGGAGAATAATCTGATCCGCTCAAATCTCAAACATCGATACTCCGAAGGAGAATCGTCCTTAATGCTAATTTCACAGCTACTTTGTAACGTATCTTCAAAGCAAGAAGATTCTTCTGTTGTCGTCTCCAGCCACTGCGAACACACAGATCCTCCCAATAGGATATCGCAAAACTGATCCATCGTTTCTTCCATGATGGCATTTTCCAATCTACATTCAAACTGTGACGATTTGCATCCTCGATGAATTTGAATCCCAACTAATTATTCATCGCATGTGCGGAGGGATCAAGGAGGTGAAGGTCTTGGGAGGCAATTAGGAGCTTCAAGAGTGCAAAACTCAGGGCTTGTGTGATTGCTTCACTATATTGATTGTGGGTTTGTTTATATGTTTGTTCATGTGTACAAGTGTGTCTATGTTTGTGTCGTGTGAGTTGAAGTGGTTTTATATTCTGGTTATAAAAAGGATTTGGTGGTTTTTAAATTGGAAGCCTTGGTGTTCGAAACATCAATTCTTGTGTGTTTTTATTGGTTATTAAAAGGGTTGGTGGTTCTTAAACTTGAAGCTCCAGTGTACGAAACATCATTTCCTGTGTAAGGTCAAGTTGTTTGATCAACTTTTGAACACATTCATAATCCAAACTTCCATCCTGGCAACTGATGGATAGCCAAAAGCAAAATATCCGACAGACGGTGGTTGGTCCATATGATGGTTCATTACTTGACAATTCTTATCGCAGAAGCCTCAACGAGCTGAAGTGTCAATATTGTTGATCTTGCAAATTTCATCAACAATGGTCAGAGATAGTTATGTTTTAAATGGAGGTCAAGAAACAGCTCGAAGATGTGGTTGTGAAAGAGCGGAGTTTACGAGATTCCAGAATGGATTTGAGTGTTGATGAAAACCAGTCTGACAAATATCATATTGTTGTTTTCATATTTGTTCCATGTAAGCATTAAGGGAGGGTGTTGGAAGTAATGCTCTCATGTCATGTGTAGTTGTCATTAGGAGTTACGAGGAGTTAGTCTAGAAGTCGTTGTTTCCAATCTATGAGTCAGAGTCATTATATAGAAGTGTCGAAGTTATTGTATTATGTCTTATATAATTGTAATTGTCGTGATCAATAATATATTGAAGTGTGATTTGTGTTGTGTGTAATTGTCCTTTGTGCTCTCGATCTTAATTTCTAATATTGTAAAAGTGATTACACAACACAAATCTCATTTGATACTTTTATTGATAACCACATGTATAAATATATAAGACACAAATCACTGACTTCGACACAACTAGATCATCATTACAACTCACACATTGGAAACACGAACTTCTAGACTGACTCCTCGTAACTCCTAATGACAACTACACATGACATGGAAGCATTACTTCCAACATCCCCCCTTAATGCTTACATGGTAAACATTGAAAACACATATTACAACAAAGAAGATAATGTCTCTGATTGGTCTTCATCGACACTCACATCCACTCTAGGATCTTGTAAATTCTGCTCTTTCACCACCACATCTTCATGTTAGAACATTAATCATGACTGTGGCAAACGGCGCCGCCCAATGTTCACACGTTAGCAAGTTTAATGTGACTTTGCGGGTCGGTAAGACATTAATTCAAGTCAGCGGAGATCGCTATTGATTCTCCTCTATATGTATCTATAAATTTCAATGTTTAGTAATGAAATAACAAGCTCTTCTATAGAGTGTTCAGTGTTTTCTGTCATGGTATCAAAGCAGAGGATTTCGGCTTAGTGTTTAGGTAGCAGCAAGAAAAACCCATCCTGGGTTGTGAGGTTTGGGTGGTTTGTAGTCAAAACCTAGAGTAATTTTTTACAGTGGAGAGCAAAGTCCCAGAGACATTGTGCAATTTCTCGTTGTGTGAGTGGCACTGTGAGGTGCATGTGGATTTGAGCAACATTGTGAAGCTGTTTGAAGAGAGTGCTTGTGTGAAGTTGCTGTGTGAGGAGACAAAGCTTAAGTGAGCTGGTTGGAGGAGGTCGAGTGGTAAATCGTTGTGTGAGGCTGATTGGGTGCTGAGCTGTTGTGTGATCAACAACTATTTGGAGGGGTGGAAGCGCTATCCTATTGCAGTCATAAGGGTGTTTAGAGTGTGTGATATGGTTTTATCACAACTAGTGTTTTTCATGTTGTTGCAGCTACCATCCTGAACCAGAGGGCAGAGATCTGTGAGGCTTCGTTGTGTTGTTGTGTTGTACCTGATGTCCATAATCTTTGTTGGTGTTTGCATCTACCTAGGACTCGCAAAGCAGATATTTGAGAGAGCCAAGATCCAAGTTACAGATCTGCATATGGTCCTTTGAAACAGTGCATTTTATTTCATGATTGAAGTTTGAGCTGAGTTGTATTAGGGAGATTTTCCATATGGATTTGTGTGGTCAACTGTTGTTGGAAGAGGCGTGGATGTAGATTTTGTGGTGTGAGCCTTGTGTACAAGGGAATGCTGGGAAGCTACATGGAACTGGAGTGGCTTTAGTGGCGTGGAGTTTCGAGCCCTTGGCATTCTAAGGAGTTGTGCTGCCTAACAACTGTTCTACTTCTTATTTAAGATTAAGATGAGGGTTTACCTCTGATTTGTGTGGTCAACTGCTGTTGGAAGAGGCATGGAGGAGCAGGGAAACTACCTAAAGAAGTGGCCACCGTGTGTGGAAGTCATCGTTTTGATTTGTTTGATTAGAGGAAAATGAGTGAGATAATGTTGGATACTGATCTTTTTAATGATGCATTTTTAGAGAGTCCATTTGGAAGTAATTTTGAGGCTGGTAATATTTTTTATTTAGGTAGTATTTTTGAGTCACAAGAATTATTAGATCAACATAATGATTTTATTGATGACCATAAATATCAAGAGATGGAGTCCATTCCACATGACAACAAAACTTGCTTGTCCGTGAACCCAATTGCTAGTAGTGTGATTGGACCCACTTCTAAGATTTCTGCGATAGTGGAGGATACTACCATGGATGTTGTTCGGAGGCCACTCATGTTCGAGGATGAGTGCATTTTGGTGGCTCCTCATGGAAAGTGGGGAGAACATGGATTGGATTATTGTGTTTTCACTATTCAGGATGTTGCCTCACACCCCAATTCGGAAAAGGTTGTTGATGTTAAGTACATAAGCAAGGAGCAGAGGAAGTTCATAAGGAAAGCTAGAAAGGTGAAGATGAAACTACACCAATAAATGAACAAACATGGACTTTTTAGCAAGAAGACAAAAATGAAATGTTTTGTTGTAAGCTTAGCTGAGACTTAGACTAATAGGCAAGTTAAAGTTTAGGTTGTCGTGATTAAGGGGAGGTGTTGGAACATTAATCACGACTAGGGCAAATGACGCCGCCCAATGTTCACATGTCAGCAAGTTTAATGTGACTCTGCGGGTCGGCAAGACATTAGTTCAAGTCGGCGGAGATTGGTATTGATTCTCCTGGGTATGTATTTATAAATTTCAATGTTTAATAATGAAATAACAAGTTCTTCTATAGAGCCTTCAATTTTTTCTGTCACTTCGATCTATCACTTGACCTCCATTTAAAACGTAACCGCCTCTAACCATCGTTGATGAATCTTTCAAGATCAACAATATTGACACCTTGATTTGCCGGGGTTTCCGCGATAAAAGCTATCAAGTAATGAACCATCCTATGGACCAACCACCATATGTTGGATATTTCACTTTTGACTATCCATTAGTTACTAGGATGGAGGTCTCAATACTGAATGTAATCAAAAGTTGATCAAACAACTTGACCTTACAAGAATTGATGTTCAAACACTAAGGTTATGGGGCTTCCAGTTTAAGAACCACCAACCCTTTTTATAACCAATAAAAACACACAAGAATTGATGTTTGAGACACCAAGGCTTCCAATTTAAGAACAAACAACCATTTTTTATCAAAACAAACAAATCAACATCTAAATACTACAATCATCTCTTACATAGATTTGTCTAAAAAAAAATAATAAAATAAAATAAAGATTTGTCATCTACCCCTACTTCAAAGAAACCACCAAGTAATTTGACAAGCTTTGGCAGTGTTGGACATGGCTCAATAATCCACTTATCAATTTAAATTCATTGATCACACTATTGGCCCTCAACCCAGTGTAAATAACTGATGTACACTCTGCCGATCAGAAAAAATATGTTGATCTCTGCATTTCATGATCCTCGAAGCATTTTTCAATAAAACTCACACAACGAGATAGCGACTCCAAATCCTAGAGAATTCCGAAGGCGTCCATCTTCAAGCCCACATGATGTCCAATTAAAGCCCAAGGTGGAGAAGAAGCACCCATGTAAAGGCCAAACTTCAATTTTATCTCAAATTTATATCGAATTCGTTAGTGAACAAGAAAATCTTTTGATGCGAAGTCGCCTTTCCTTTTAGGAGCTGCTACAGTCTTCTCCTTCATTACTCAGATGGCTTATGATGGATCTGCAATCTTTGGTGATGATGACGATGGGCTACGACTGGAAGAGCATAGCGAGCGATGCATTCTGATTACCTTTGAAGCAACCGATGCATTCCTATGCTTAATTGCTGCGTTAAACAATTGACCACTCCCTTGTGAGCCGCCACAGTGATAAAATATTCTCTGCAATAAAATCTGCAACAATTTTTGGAAATTTTGCCATACGGTTTTTCAACTGATTTAAACAACAGAATTTTCTCGACATTGAAATGAAGACAATCCATGCGAATACCCATATTTTGAAGCACCCGTTGTGATTAGAAGAAACCTGCAGTTTCTAAATTCCACGTTGCATGAAATGTCTTGTTCATATGACGCTGTAACGAGCATCTACATCACTAATTGTTGATAAATTTAAAAGTCATCCACAAAGTGTCAGATTTCAACAAGGGATTTGAGATCTGGATTTTTCAGCGAATTGTTGCCCGTTTTCTTCAAAGATTGCCAGATTTCATCCTTCTCTTAGACACAACACGCACACACTCAAAAATATTTATAAAGACACATATTTAACAATCAGTCTTAAAGCGACAATCTGTTCTACTACATTAAAAAAAAAAAAAAAAATTCACTCTCATTTTTATTTACAAAGAATAAGTTTTTTGATTAAAAACTTTTTAGCGAAATCACATAATTGATCATTTGTCGACGCGTTTCGAACCAACTAGTGTGGTTCATCGTCAGGACAAGTTGAAGATACAGAAGATACAGACCACGTTAAACTGGGTCTGTATCTTCAACTTGTCCTGACGATGAACCACACTAGTTGGTTCGAAACGCGTCGACAAATGATCAATTATGTGATTTCGCTAAAAAGTTTCTAATCAAATGCTATGGATCACAGAAGTCTAAATTCCTTATTAAAAAGAATAAGTTGTTATGGTAAGCTTCAATACCATATTAGAAAGATAGAAGAGAGAGTACAGAACAATTACACACAATACAAATCTCATTTGATATTTTTATTATCACCATGGATATAAATATAGAAGACAAATTATTAACTTCAACACAACTAAATCATTATTACAACTCATACAATAACGACGCTGAATTAATGGCAGTCTACCAAGGCATCAAAATAGCAATCCGAAATGGGTATACCAAGCTGGAAATTGAAAGAGATTCGAACCTAGTAATAGAGATGCTTAGGAAATTGAATAACACGGAGGATTGGGAACAGGTAGCGAAGAGTTGGAGGACAGCCAGACTAATTCAGGACTTGGCAGAAATAATGAAACACATTGACTACAAGATCATAAACCATGTTAGAAGGGACGGTAATAAGGCCGCGAATTTCCTAATTAACTGGGGTTGTAATGAACAAGATGGAAAGGTAGAGAGTATATGGCCAACTCATTTGGAAAAGCCACGATGGGAGATCCTTAATTTAATCATTACTCGAGATAATAATGAGATTACAGCTTCAAGATAAAGGTTACAGATGGCCCCCGATCGGGGTGGACGAGGTGGCGATGTGTGAAAATATGATGAAGGTAGGAAGGTGGCAATGCAGACCACCACTCAACATAATAATAGATAAAAGTAGCACACTCAATATATTTTCTATTAATTAATGAATGAGGAAATTACAAGATATTTATACAATCAATAGTCTCAAGATAGGAATTCTATCTTGGACGTACACTAGTGTGGTTGAGAGATTCTCTCAACCACACACTAAACAAGAGAAAACTAAATCCCTATTATATAGGAACAAACTCCTCAAATGGAGAATTACAACCATAGACAAGTAGGAATTAATTATTTCCAACTCCTCCCCTTAATGACTACTTGTCATGATAGTCAAATCCACCACCATCAGGCGAATTGCATGTACAGAACCTCCAAAAAACACAATTTTCCGTCTTCGGACAGATCCACAATCTGCAAATTTGGCGTTTCCAATACAGCCAAAGAATTGATCTGATCAAAATTGATCTGATCCGCCTCTCCCGGATAGATCTGCAACTTCTCCGATCCTGCACCCCTTGCAGACCATCAAACAAAGTTGAGGCTTCCCGCAGATCCCCTCGAAGGTGAATTGGTGCGATCCTTAACTAAAAAACCCGCACCTATTGGCACGACTAATGGCCTAACATACGCGCCAGTTGGCCTTCCTGGCATTGTTGTTAGCACGAAAAACGCCAATCCCCTTCTACTCAGAGAAAATCATCTGAGTCTGAGCTAGGTGTTACTGCAGTCCACCTGCTCCTACGAGCACAAAGCTCCTGTGTACACACAGCCACAAAGGCACCTCAAGCCA
>APFE031028905.1:46060-78748 GCA_000404065.3 Pinus taeda | reverse complement strand
CCTCAAGCCACATAGGCGATTCAGCCACACAGGCAATCTGCCACCACCGGGCAAGTTCGATTTACCACCACCGGGCAAATCCGCCAACTTCAATATGCCACCACCAGGCAAGTCCGATTTACCACCACCGGGCAAATCCTGTAGCCTCTAGGACTCTATAGATGGTTTCTGGTTCACCACCAACCGTCACATTACAGTGACAAAAGATGGTTTCAGGCTAACCACAAACCATTACAAAGTGGTTTTGAGATCACAACGAACTTTCAAATGCCTTTACAAGGCTTACATTCAACATTTGGAGTTTTCTGGTACATACAATAACTATTACAACATACTAGGGAGTCTATTCCACAAACCACACTAACTCAAACAAATATCTACTTTGTTGTCCACCTTAACATTGTTGTTGCTCCTTTACCTCATTTGTGAGAGGTCCACTGATAAATAAACTAGAACATAGGCACTCACAGCCCCACGGAGATAACACAATTTTCCCTTCAATAACAATTTTCAAGCATACTGCCTTATGCTTGCTAACAACCTGCAACAGGGTCTCGATCATCCTCCAATCTTTCTCGATCATCCTCCAAACTTTGATGTAACTGTCATGTCTTCTCATATCTGGTAATAAATCATTCCTGCAAATAGATTTGTCTATTGTTGGAATGGAAAATTCCAACATAGATTTACACTGGTGACACTAGTTTGCCAAGCTAAATGTCACAACAATCTAATTCTTTTAACCAGATTTACATAAATGCATTTACATGTTAGGTTGATCAGTCCTCAACATGAAGCAAAATAACTTACGAAGACAATTTCAAAGGAGATATGTTGAAACTTTTAGTTTCATATTTACCCAATATAGAAACATAATCACATCAAGGCTTCCACACCTGCAGCAGACCCAACAAACCTCCATACACAGACTCCATCGGTCCACGATTTTCCTTTACCGTGAAGGCGGAGGGCTCAAACAAGAAACTTAAACCATGATAAGCTCCTTGACAACGAGCTCTTTGCCTCACTGCATCAGACACGACGGGCTCCTTGACCACGACAAGTGCCACACCATGCTTCCTCTGCGCCAGACCACAGCCAGCAACCACAACAACAATTTCTAAACTGGTTCAAAACCATTCTCGATATACGCCATGTCTCGCAGACGGTAATCCCAAGCTTACGGATGAGCGGAAGCTTGGCCCAAAAAACCAGACATCACCGACTGGTATTCACCTTCACCGCAAGTCTGCATCCAACAAGTGCTTCACTGCAAATTCTAGATGCCGAGTACACTGATCAATGTACTCGTCCTTGCCCAGAACATTGATGAATTCTTCCTGCAGGTAATCCAATTGCAAGGCGTCCAAACTTGCCCTGGCATTTCCGCCCCGGACATCGACATAAAAGTAGCTAGGACCAAAAGATATTGTATGGCTTCCACAAAAAATTCCTGGCTTAGCTTTGGCAAGACCAACAGCACACATGGGTTGCTCCTCACCACTATTCTCTAAGCACTGTCCATCCCATTTATAAAACCGCCAAAGAAACAGAGTTGTCAACATATCGCTCCAGTCCAACTGTACGAGTGAGGGATCGTCAGTAGGAAGCTCGTATCTACATAAGGGGCATGAATTTCGAGAGCTTAACTAGGGAAGAATGCAGTCTGCATGATAGCTATGCCGACAAGGCAGCTGCTTTGCCAACTCTCCCACGGAAAACGGATCCTTGCAGATCGCACACATTAACAGAAGTTCAAAATCTTTCTGACCGATCCAAATTGATGGCAAGCTTTCTACTGCAGCCTTGGAAGCAGGAGGAGCCCCTGTCAGAAAATCGTCATTATTTTCTGCAAAATTTTCATGTTCATGTTGGTGTTGGAGCACAATTTCATACCCTGCCGCGTCAACATAGTCCTCCGGAACTCCATAATATACATCACCGTCGTCATCCTCTTCCTCATCAACATCCTCATCTTCTAAATTGAAATTAACAAGCATCTGCATCATTCCTGCGAGTTCTGATCGCTCTAGTAACGGCAAGCTGCGAAAATTCTCCGCATCGGACACCTGCTCTTCTTCTTCTTCTACGATTCGGCCTTCCGGCAAGAAGTGGCCATCAGAATCAATCCCGTCAGAGAAGCAGTCCAAATAATCGACAGCCTTCTCTCCCTCACCTTCATTAGAGTAATTGTGATCGCGATCATGATTATCCAGGGACAGGGCTCTGTAAGGCGAGGAACGGATAACCCCCATGAAAACCGTCTTCTCTGGAATGAACCGCCCCAAAGCCTCTACTTCCACGATTTTCCACTTCCAATTCCAATTCGAGCTGCAACTGATGATGATGCATAAATTCGCTCCAAGAAACCTTCTTGGCAAAGGCAGCAGACCGGGTTCGGGTTTGAGTTCAGATTGAGATTGAGGTCGAGGGCCACCCCAGTCTCTAGCGTAACCTCCTTTCTGCATTCGTAGCACTAGGTTCTTCAATTTAGAATGTCTAGTAATTTTGAAATCAACCCTTCAAGCCCAGTAAGCCCTTGCATGACCTTAGCTGAGAAAGCTTGAGCTTAAAATAGGCTACCCATTCTTTGAAACACTGTGTCTCAGGTCACTAGACGAAGCTTCTCCTTTCGGCAAATCTTTCTCCTTCCTAAAAGATCCCTCTCCTGAATTCAAGTTCTTTCGATAGAGATTTTTGTAGACAATCCTCGTTCTATAAACAATTATCATACTCAGGACTACTGCAACAATACACACTGCTGACATGATCCAATAAGTGAGGAAAAAACATGAACGACCATGGAAATCAAGGGACTGTTCTCCCTTAAAAGACCCACCAGATATACCAAAAAACATTGCTGATAATCTGGGCATTCGTCTGCGGCATCAGGGCAACCTCAGCATCGGATGGCGGACTCCCGGCACCCTCGAGCGCATTTATGATCCACCCCTGCTCGTTCTGGAGGCTCCAATCGGCCCCGGCAGCCATCAGGATCTCCACAGCTGATGCGAGATCTAAATGTAACTCCGATCGCTCATAAAAAAAAAAAAAAATAATAAAAATAAAAAACAAAATTAATATATAATATATTAATTATATAATTATATATAAATAAAAATTAAAAAATTGATACAAGAATGGGTCAGATCTGAGAATTGTTCCAATGGTTTTCCTTGTTAGTTCTTTGAGAACAAGCTCTCCTTTTGCTATTTATAGTTTCTAATGACGGTAGGAAACCAAATTAGTAATTTTGGTAGTGAAGTTTATCTGGCATGGATATGCAGGTTTATTCTCTTTTGTTACTGGTTGGCTTATAAAGACTTAAGGTGGCCAACAGACCCAATTTCCCTTCTGGGTGGGTTGAGGCCACCAAATGCTTGTACTTATTTCAACCTGGTCAAATAGGAAAACAAAGGTCCTACTTTAGCTTACAATTTTATTTTTTATTACAACTCATACATTAAAAACAAGAACTTCTGGACTAACTCCTTGTAACTCCTAATGACAACTACACATGATATAGAAGCATTACTTCCATACTCTCCACAGACACTTTAAAAATAAATCAAAACAATAACCTCCCTCATACCACTTTGTTTATTTGAATTTTTTCAAAAATTAGCACATCTTCAAATGTGAAAATGAACAATCTCATTTGTTACAAATATGAAAATAGAGTTAAATACTCCAATAAACCTAATTTTAACAACTTCAAATGTGAAAATGAACAATCTCGTTTGTCGCAGATATGAAAATGGAATTAAATATATGACATGAAGAGGAGGGCAACAATCATTAAACCTAATTTTAACCCGAAGAAAGAGGAAGTTCACGAATCCTCCAACTTACATGTATATTTTAATTCACTAAGGGCATTGACATTTTCAGTAAAATATTTACGTTATCGCTGTAATTTTCATTTCTTTGTTTAAATTACTTCAAAGTATATGGAAATAACTTTTATTTGAAGTATTTATAGCTGTAATTTTCATGTCTTTGTTTAAATTACTTCAAAGTATATAGAAATAACTTTTATTTGAAGTATTTAATCATTTTTTTTTTTTTTAAATTGTGCCTTCTTATTCATAAGGTACGAAGGGGATTACACTCTGCATACATACCTAAAGGTAAGTTTCAAGATCTGTTGCTTCAGATTTCAAAATTTGTTTAGCCAAAAAGATTGTAATAAAATGTGCAATGGGTTACTGCCTTTTCTAGTGATAAAAACTAGTAATGGCATTGTTACACAAAATGACTAAACCAACACAACACATTTAAAGTAAATTAATTATTAATGTGAAGTACTTAATTTTATTAAAATGGTTAATTTTTAAAGGTGGTTAATACTATTTTTATTGAGTAGGAATTTAGTTAAAAATATTTTTTTTGGATTTCAGAGTATTTTGATTAGTTTTTAAGTTATATATTTATTTTTCAAAATAATTTAATTTATCAAAAATTGAAAAAAACAAATTGTGAAACTTTGTATTATTATTATTAAAAAAACAAAATATTAAAGTAAATAAATTGATTTCTTTTGTTAAATTGACTGATTTTGTATTTTTTTTTCCATGAAGTAAGACTTTTTCATAAGCTTTTAAAATAATAAAAAATTGTTAAGAACACAAACAACAGATTTATCCAACTCTTTTTTCTAAGATGTTATTTTACATTATCGTGTTAATAATGCTAGTTAACTTTCTTGACCTTTTATTAGGTGGAAAGATCTACCAAATTCTATTTTACCCTAAAATACAATCAAAATATTTAATAATCAATATGTCATGTCAATTATCCAAAACATTTTAAAAAATTAAGAAAAAATGTTAGTGTCTATTTATAGGGTTTCCAGTGTTTTTGTTTAACTCAAAATCTACCAAGTTCTGAGAGGATCAAATCTCTTTGCAAAGAAATTTGATAGAGATTTGATCTTTAACTAGCATAGATCCATCTGAACTCCTTTGAGAGGATCAAATCTCTTTGCAAAGAAATTTGATAGAGATTTGATCCTTAATTAACCTAGATCAATTTGAACTCCATATCTACCAAGCTCCCAAAGTATCATTTCTCTTTGCAAAGAAATTTGATAGAGATTTGATCCTTAACTAGCCTAGATCCATGTGAACTCAATGTACCAAGATCTTTGCAAAGAAATTTGATAGAGATTTCATCCTCTTGGTGCTCAGTAGATCTGGAGTTTAGACAAATCTAGGCTTGTTTAATTTCCTCCTTTAAATAAGCTCTATTCCACATGAATACCATGGGTCAATACCATAGGTTTTCATCAACATGGAACTCAAAATTGGTAGATCTGGAGTTTAGATAGATCTAGGCTTATTTAATTTCCGCCTTTAAATAGGCTTTATTCCAGATGAATACCATGAGTCAATAACATAGGTTCTCATCAACCTGGAGCTCAAAACCACCAAACGAAGTCAAGTTGACTTTATTATTTTAAATTATTCTTATTTTAATGTAGGGTTGTTTTTATTTTGTTCTCACTAAGTAAAAAAACCACCAGCAACTTGATCAAGTCAAGTTTATTGTTATGTTTTTTTTGCCCTTTTAATTAAGTTGAATGTCTAGAAAAAATATAATATGAACAAGGGTCATAAGAAATGGATTATGGTTTATTTAGGCATGTGATATTGATAAGCCATTGTATAGGCCCATGGTATTGTAATAAATCCTATTTAGTGTGTCCAAAAATGCATTTTACAATGCAATATGAGGGAAATGTGTGATTCCTTCAACATGTTGTTGACCAATATCCTTCTTAAAATAATAATAAAATATTCTCTAAATAGAAAAACAATGTGGTCTATACTAAAAAATAAAAATGAATATGCATGCTTAGTTGGTTTTAATTAAAAGTATTATAAAACATCAATAATCTTATCCTCATTATGGTCACTTGATATGCTATTAATATTACAACTTAATGTGGTAAAAATATTTCACTTACTCTCAATCATAAATAAAATATTTCAATGTCCACATGACATAATATAATTTCATGTAAACTTTAAAAAGAGATCAAGTGATTAGAAGTAAAAAAAGTATAGTTAACATGTTTAAACCTTGTACTTTTCAAAAATATTTCAACATGGGATTTAAACCAACCTAATCCATCTTAACTCCAGATATATCAAGCGCTCAGAGGGATCAAATCTCTCGAGGTGCAAACCTCTTTTTTGAGTGCAAAATTTGAGGAAAGATTTGCATCTTGAGAGATTTGATCCCTCTCGACACTTGATATATCTGGAGTTAAGATGGATCTAGGCTGGTTTTAGTTGTGTACGGCCAAGAAAATCTAACGAAGATATTATTAGTTTTATCAGTAATGTGTAAATTCATCTAATATTAATATAGTCATTTTAGATATGCTAAATACGTCTCATATTAATCTTGTCATTTTAATTTTAAATTTGCTTAGTAACCATATTGTTAATGATTTTAATGATGAAATACAAATTTTGAATGTAAATTGACAATGTAATAGTATTGAATGATAGAAAATGTGAATAATATGAATATAGTCAATTACAAACAACCTTCATTGTGATTAATTTCAAATTATTTTCTTCTACTATTCTTATTGTCACTTTTGTTACTTTTGTCATCTTTTCATTTAAATCGTAAACCATTTAAATATTTAGCTTGAGCTATTGTACTAAACATCATAACTTGGCTCCCTTTCTCTCCAATATTAATAGGTTGAATTACTATAACACAAAAATCAATATACATTTTCAAAAAAAAAAAAAATTGTGCTTACATTGAAATCAATGCACAATGTTAATCCAATCACTTTAAAATTAATGTACCATCATACATGCAATTACATCAAATTAGAAATCAACATCTAGACTTAAATCAATGCATCTAATGCAAGCAATCAAATAAGATTAGAAAACAACATTTACATTGAAATCAATGCATCTAATGAAAGAAATCAAATAGGATTAGAAAACAACATTTACACTCAAATCAATGCATCTAGTGCATGTAAGCAAATAGGATTATAGACCAACATCTACATTGAAATCAATGCATATAGTGCAAGTAAGCAAATAGGATTATAAACCAACATCTACATTGAAATTAATGCATCTAGTGCAAGAAATCAAATAGGATTAGAAATCACCATCTACATTGAAATCAAAGCATTTACTGCAAGCAACCAAATAGGATTAGAAATTATCTACATTCAAATCAATGCATCTAGTGCAAGCAATCAAATATTATTAGAAATCAACATCTACATTGAAATCAATGCATCTAGTGCAAGCAATCAAATAGGATTAGAAATCACCATCTACACTAAAATCAATGCATTTAGTGTAAGCAATCAAATATAATTAGAAATCATCTACATTGAAATCAAACATTTTCTAGCACGGGCACACATCTAGCACACATGTGCTTCCCATATCTCAAGCACCTTTCTTCCAACTCCCAAATTGAAGGCACATTGAGGGAGCCTATCTTTTCCTTTGACAAGAACTATTGCTAAAAACTACAAGGACTATTTGAGATTGAGTTACATAGAGAATCAAAATATTTGCATAGAGACATATCATGAGTTCAAGAGTTAGAAGAAGTCAGTGGAGCAAAATCCTATGCACTTATATTGGTTGAAGCAGAGGTCTTAAGCTCACATTGAAGGTGGCTTTCCAGGTGAGCCAGATGAGCATCCAAGCTAGCCAAACATGAAAGCTAATATTGCTGCACCCACTTGATCTCATTCAAGGAAGAAATGATGTCATTATGATCTTCATGCTTTTCTTTGAGGAGTTTACACAAAAGATCTCATTCGCGCAACTGAAATTAAGGGGTCATGCATTGACTTGGTGGGAGAGCCACACGGAAACCCTGAGGTTGGAGGGAGAAACTCTAGTGACTAAGTGAGAGGATTTCAAAACCCTCATTAAGTCACAGTTTTATCCCATTGGGTATGTGGAGGACCAGTGGATCCAATGGCATTACTTTAGGCAAAAGTCAGGCCAAAGTGTGCAGGAGTACATCACAGAACTCAGAAAGATGGCTATAATGTTGGGTATCTCTCCAAAGAACCCATATGTACTCCTCAAGTATTTGGGGGGTTTGTACCACCATCTACATGAGCAAGTGATGTTGTTAAAACCCAAATCGATGGATGAGGCTTGTGTACAGGAACAATACTTGGATAACATAGGCCTCAAAAGAGCACAATTAAGTGGATCGAAGCAGAAGGAGCAACAAAAAGATTCTAAGGAGGGGAAGAAGAAGAAAAAAGGGGAAAAAGATAAAAAGACGACAGTCACAACACACCAATGCAAAGATCCTAGCAACCACTGCAACATTGATGCCCATACAAAGGAGAAGTGTTGGAAGTTGCATCCAGAGCTAAACTCGAAGAACAAGAAGAAATGTAATAAGAAGAAGAATCTCATGGCCACTGATTCAAGAAACCAAGTTGAAAGCAACTTAGACATGGATGAGAAGATTGGCTGTACATTAGTGTAGAAGGAGGTGAATCTGAGTAGCCTTCAGCAATAGGAAGAGAAAGAAATGACCAAACTTTTCCATATAAAGATACAGGTTAAGAAGACAAAGATTGATGCTCTGTTTGACTCAGGATTGCAGGCGAATCTCGTTGTAGCAGAGTTGGTCAAGAAGTTGGGGCTGGAAGTCCGTGATCATCCAAACCTACATCCACTAGGATGGGAAAATAAGGATGCAGAGATGAAGGTAACAAAACCGTGAAAAATTAGGGTTTCTATTAGTGCTGATTTTATTGATGAAGTAGATCTAGATGTGGTTCCACTTGATGTTTGTGGAGTTGTGTTTGGGAGTCCATACATATACATGTGTGATGCGATATTCATGAGGAGAGCTAACCAATACTAGCTCATCAAGGATGGATAATCGTTCATCATCAACACGCACAAAGGCAAGTTGAAAATTTCACTGGTAAGTGGCAACCAAGCCAAGAAATTGATCAGTTCCAGCAAGAAGTATGTTTTAGTGTTTTTAAGAGAAAGTCAGTCTGAAGAGGAGTCAATAAGAGGTAATGAAACTTAGGAGGGGTGTACTAAGAAACAAAAACAATAATTGGAGGAGTTGTTACAGGCATACAAGGATGTGATTCGAGAGCCTAAAGGGTTACCACCTAAGAGTGAAGTGGATCACGAGATCCAACTATTGCCAGAATCCCCATTGCCAAATATTGGGTTGTATAGGAAATTTGCTATATAAGTAAGTGGTGAAGAAACAATTGTAGTAGCTGATGGAACGAGGTGTCATTCAACCAAGTACATCACCATGTGGGTCACCCACCATCATTGTGCCAAAGAAGGATGGGACTTGGCAGATAGACGATATGTTAGATCAGGATAAACGATCTACTAGATCAGTTGCAACACGTAAAGTATTTCACCAAGTTGGACTTGAAACCTGGATATCACCAAGTTCGAGTCAAAGAAGAAGATATATGGAAGGCTACCTTCAAAACCATGCAAGGTTTGTATGAGTGGTTAGTTATGCCATTTGGCCTATGTAATGCACCAGCTATGTTTATGAGATTAATGAATGATATATTTCACCCTTTTATAGATTCATTTGTATGGGCTATTTGGATGATATACTAGTATATTGTGCTACCTGGGAGGAGCATATTTCACATTTGACACAAGCATTGGAAACATTCAAGAAGCACCAGGATGCTTCTCTGCTATTTAAAAAATTATGAAGATTGATTTTTTCACCTTTTTCTTGAGGATGAACCACATTAGTTGGTTCGAAACGTCAACCAAATATCAAGAATGTGATTAATCCAAAAGACAATAGTATAATCCTTGGTGTATCTGGGGTATGTTATCGGTGGAGGAGAGATGAAGATAGATCCTTCCAAGATGGAGGCCATCATGAAATGGTCGATGCCTACTAATGTTTCTGAGACCAGGAGTTTCATTAGGACAACACGGTACCTGAGGAAATTCATAGCCCCGTTTTCAACAGTAGAAACATTGCTCCATGCCACAACAGCAAGTAGCAAGAGTTTTTAGTGGGGCAAAGGTCAGCGGAAGGCTTTTGAGGAGCTAAAGAAGAAGATTATTCAAGCACCCGTCTTGACATTACCAAACTGGCAGCAATCTTTTGAAGTGTAGACAGATGCGAGTGGGTATTCTATGGGAGTGGTCTTGATGCAAGGAGGAAGGCTCGTTTGCTACCATTCTAAAGTATTTCATGGGGCAGTTCTTAACTATCCTACCTACAATAAGAAGCTCTATGCCATGGTGCAAGCTGTGAAGAAGTGGAAGCACTATCTGATGGGAAAGGAGACAATTCCACACAGATCACTAGCCATTACAGTATTTGTAGGCCCAGAGTAAGCTGCAACATACCAGGCATTACAAATGGATGGGGCTTTTACAAAAATTTCATTTGGTGATCAAGAATAAGAAGGGAAGCACAAACAAGTTTTCCGATATGCTTTCAAGGCCACCCACATCAAATATTACAACTTTGGGGACTCTTATGCACATGGATCCATTTACCCATGATACATACAGAGAGGCATATTCAGAAGATGAGGGCTTCAAGGAGGTGTATCATCAGTTGCAAAGTCAGGGTCATGTGCACAATGGCGACATCATTATTGACTACCATCTCCAGGACGAGTTACTCTATAGGCTAGATAACCTATGTGTTCCTAAAGGTGAGTGATTGTAGCTGATCAGAGAGGCTGAAACCTCTAAGGTTGCAAGGCACTTTGGTGTAGGGAAGACCATGGCTGACTTGCAAAGATGTGTATTGGCCTGTTGAAGGCCCCGAAAATGGGGTCGACAATAAGGGGGATACTCGCCCGGTCCGGACCTTGGTTGGCAGCTCCTTATCCGTTTGGTATAGCGGGTCCGACTGGGGATCTGGGACCATTTTCCCAATTCAGTGTGTGTGTGTGTGAGAAAGAAGGGTGTTTCTGTTCGTACTGGAATACTTCTATCTAATCTAATGCTATGCTATGTAATAAACAAAAAAACATTGAAATTTATGCTAACCCGGGACGTGATCTTTCTTCTATGCGATTTAAAAAGATTTCATACAATAAGTGGTAATAAAGATTATTCAACTATCATAAGAAAGGAATTCGATAAAAATGAGCTACTTCGTATAAGAAGTTAGACGAAACAACTGTTAAAACTTATCGCATAAATGAGCTATTCATACACTAAACATAAACAAATAGTTATCATCGTACAAAAGTGCCAAATGATAAACATCAGACATTCATGCTGTAACATATAAATAACTAAAAACTGAATATCGCTTTAACGCATAAGCAGAAATGGTTAGAAGATAAAAGTACCATTTAATAACTAGTTCCTACTCATGAGCTTCAAGCAATGATTGATTTATCTCTCCTTGATTGAAACATCTACTAAGAGTACAGAAGTGCAACATCAGTAGCAAATATCAAATGCAAATATCAAATAAACCCCTATTCCATTCATTCACCAAAAACCTCCTCTAAGGGTGCAAAAGTGCATGTTCTGAGGACAAGTTTTTGATAAATTTCTGGACCCTTCTCTAAATGCATGAGAAGGGTTTAAATACTACTAACTAAATAACTTATTTACAAAATTTGAGGATTCGGTTTAAATGACCATCCTCTTTCTATGTAAAACTATTCTAAAATTAAATCTACTAACTATTTCTAAATCTACTCCTTAATATCGCAAGCATTCAATATTTTTCTGAGTAGAGTTGGTTGACTGTCTTCCACCTTTGGTTGAGTTAAGCAAACGGAAACGACAAGAGCTGGCATTATTTTCTTAGCAAAATTGATGATACACTTGAGAATCATCCAATGAATATGTAGCATTATCATGTATGCCTAGTAAAAATCCCATTTCAACTTGGTTAACCTTCGGATAACTTCTGTTTCCAGTTTGCTTCTATCGCTGATTTCTTGCAGTTTTCGGGGCTCGCAAGTGACTGAGCAACTAGGGACCTTCCTTTTCGAACAATTTTTCTTAGCGATGCGCGATTAGTGCCAATCGCGCATCAGAAACTGCCTCTGTTTCTTGATCCGGGCTTCCCTGATGTGGTTTTTGCCTCTTGCGCCTTTTTCTCTCATTCGGTATAAAACCCAAAATTTGTAAAAATAGTATTTCTGTGAGCTCTTGACCCTAAGAATTAAACTGTTTGTTTCTGGTATCAGCATCTTTCAGTATCCATTCAACCATGACTATACATGAGAAATCTGTGATAGATGCCTCTAAAGAGTTTTGCGGCTTTTTTTTTTCTTGAGTGGATTAAATGTACATTGGAGCATTGCCTTCCCTCTTCACTGTTTTCTACATAATGCCCTGTATAACGCTTCGTCCTTCTTTCCTGCAGTTTACGTTGAGGTAGAAGTAATGATAAAGGACTAATAACAGGAAAACTTTTAAATGCCGAAGATATACAAGACATGCCACCTTACATGAGTTTTTTCTTTTGAAAAACACAACACCCTACTTCATCAGCAACTGGCAATAAACCATTAATTCGCATTAAAATACATGACCAACTCTTGGCTAAATATTTTTCTCGAACAATGAGCCAGAACCAACTGCGATGGAGGAGTCCCGCGTTTTTGCATTGCGATATCGCAGATCGCAGTATCGCAATATCACAATGTCACAATATCATCGTGCTGTTTTTATCGCAGATTGCAGTATCACAACTTTGAGGTGTCGCAGTATTGCGGTATCGCAATATCACAGATCGTTATAATTCTTGTGTAATTCTTGTGGTATTTGCGATGTGTGATATGCGATATCGCATATCGGCGATGTTTTAAAGTTTTTCAATGTGAGTGTTTGTCTTCAGTATATGCGATGCGATGAAGTTTCGCGTTGCAATATCGCCTTTTATCATTTTAACTCTTTGGAAGGTGTATCCTATCATCCTATGCGCGATGTGATATCCTTTAAGGAGTAAATTTAATTATGAAACTTAGGTTTTCTAGATTTTTCAAGGTATTTTCCTAAGTCCATGATGTTGTAGGTTTCATCTAAAAAGAAAATGTAACACTAACTAATTTTTTTGAGGGTCCCCACTTATTTAGTATTAGCAATAATACTTCATAAGGAGGGGGGTTGTTGGTCGCCACAACATGGCCCAAGATGCAAGAACAGGTAGCTAGGTTCATAAGAGGATGCATGCTTTATTGTACCAGCAAGCCTAACAACACGAAACAGGGTCTGTATCATCCCTTACCTATACCTACTCATCCTTGGGAAAGCATTTCCATGGACTTTGTGGGAGTTTTATCGACAACCATGAAGAGACATGACCACTGGTTCATGGTAGTTGACAGGTTCAACAAGATGTGTGTTTTAATGCCCTGTAAAAAGACCATCAGCGGACAAGAAGCAACAAAATTATTCTTTGGATAGGTCTGGGTGCACTTTGTGATACCAAGAAGCGTCAATTCAAACAGGAACACAAGATTTCTTGGTGCATTTTGAACTACATTATGGGAGAATATAGACACAAAGTTGAAGAGATCGACAACATTCCATCCACAGACAGATGGGAAGACAAAAGTAGTCAACAAAACTTTGGTGGAGATTCTAAGGGGATACAACCAGAAACATCCAAAGACCTGGAATGAAAATCTGGTATATATACAACATTCTTACAATAGATCAGTCCACACTTCTACAGGTAAGTCCCCATTTGAGACTTGTTTTGGATATTTTCCACCTTAACCTTTGGATATTGCATATGGGCAACGAGGAGTAGTGAGGGAAGATCTTACAAGAGATGCTTTGAGGGCTAAAATTTTTATAGAGAAGATCAAACAGATCCATCTACAGGTACAAGAAACATTATATAAGTCGCAGGAGAAATATAAGGCTAGGCATGATCATCACAGAATAAAGAAAGGATTCAAGGTGGGAGACAGAGTATGGCTACAATTAAACAAGGAGAGGCTACAGTGGTTTGGTAAGAAAATTAAGGGTCTAAGGTATGGTCCGTTTGAGATACTAGGAAATGTGGGTGATAATGCTTATCGACTCAGTTTACCACCATATATGTGCATTTACTCAGTTGTGAGTATAGAGAATTTTAAACGATATGAACCTTCCATGCTAGATCAGGAAAAGGAACAAGTCCTACCTTTTGTGGAGGATTTGGCTCTAGACGCTTAGGCACAGTTGCCAGAAGATACAGTTTTTCAGAAGAGGTCCAAAACTACAAGGTAGGGGCATCATGACCTTTGGAATATTGGGTTGAAGGGACAACTTCCAGGCAAAGCTAAATGGTACACCGAAGAGAAGGTGGAGGAAAAATTTCATCACTTCATTTAGTAAAGTATTTTAGGGACCAAAAGCCTCCTAAAATGGGGAGGTGTGATCCAAATTGGATCATTATATTGTTTTCATCCATCTCAATGCATTTGGAGTGGAAAAAATGGAGGAATAAGGTCACGGGACCATTTTTACTAGCCGGCCCAGTTTGGCGAAACGAGGTCTTAAACCTTCTGGGAGTGTTTTGAGGCATCAAATGACATTTTTTGGGGGTAAGACTTTATTTTTTTGATGCAACACCTTTTCATGTTATTCAACACACAAATATATTTCCAATGACACAAGAAGCACATCAATTAGAGTATGTATGCAATAGTTATGCCACTTAGAAGTTGACCTTGTTGTTTTCACACCTATAGTTCGGGAGGATGCCGCGTCGGCCCCCATTATTCATGGAAAAGGGGATAGCCACATGTTTGTGATGTAAAAGACTTTAGAAGAGTCTATTTTGTGACTCTAGTTAAGAGTTGATGTAGTTAAACTTAACCACTAGTAGGTTATCAGGTTGTGTTATAATTGGGCCACTAGGAGGAAGAGGCATTCCATTCTTTCGAGAGCATTTTGTTCCATAGTTGACCAAAGATATTCAGGAGAGATAGGAGGTAGAACACATAGAGAGGATTTGTGCACTGTAGTAGCCCACGTGCCACATACATTACTTCTTTGTACCTGTACCCATATTGTCAGACAGAGAAAGAGAGTGAAGCGACCTCACCTTCTAGCTGGGTTTTCTCTCAAAAGGGTTTCCCAGAGAAAATATCTTGTGTCATGTATGTGTGTGTGTGTGCTTATTTTGTCGTTCTCTACTTTTCTGCATAATTTCCATTCACATGCATGCACTAACTATAATTAAATCTATAGATCTTAAAGTTTAATAAATTGTAATAGTGTAGAATTTTTAGAGTTTTAATATAATATTATTACATCTATTGTGACGAACTGTCCAGTGGAATATCTATGACAGTTTATGGATCAAACCCAATTGGCTACCTCCTCTAGAATTTTAGGGTTGGAATGTGCCTAGTAGTCATTAATGGTGAGAGTTTCAAGTTGGTAGATTTCTTCATGAATATTAGAAGGTGTAGTAGAGCGAAATATAGCAATGGCTTCCTGGGCGTAGGCATGCAGTCACCGTTACGGTCCTCTACGACTAGATCCCTTGTGCCTACGCATATGTTTGCAGGGAATGTTGCACCAACAAGAATGAAGCTTGATGAGGTTACTAAATCCCAACAAACCCAAACTGAGGGGATTAAGTCTAAACTAGTCGAAACAGATGAAAGGCCAGAAGATATAAGCAATACAGTCTAGATGGAGCCAACACAAATAAAAAGACCAATAAGTCGCATGTGCAAAACCCCAAAGACACAATGAACCACATCAAAATTAACTGGAAATACCCAAACTTGAACCACACAGACTCATAGTAATAACAACAGATAATAGGGGTCAAGAGAAAATTTTGTAACTAGAAAGCACTAACCCATTTTGCTAGAGCTGATAGGGTTTAAAACATAGAGTGTAGAGTAGTGACGCCGATAACTTCCCTCTTCATCTCTAGTGAAATTCATAGAGTTACAAAGCACATAATCTTTGTAAGCCCAATTACTGGCTTTGGTCCATAATCCAACATCCCAAGCAAGAAACTATTCCTACCAGACACAAAAGTCGAATTGCCTAGCATGCAATCTTAGGTCACTACCACTAAATCACCAGAGGCAAGTGAACCGTTCTCAAAAAAAGGCTAAGAATCATGCCATGGCTATGTAGAATTTCCTCTGTGCATAGGCTTGATACCATCACATATCTAGAAAATCATCGCACTAGTGGTAGGGAAGGAGTCTAGGCACACCATAAATTTCAAAGAGTAGTGATATACTTCACAGGACAAGAGAACACTAGGAAGCTTAACATCATAGTGAATGAAGAATAAACTTGCATGCATTATGCATGGGGTAGGATGATCATGCCACCCCCCTCTTAAATACATTGGGAGGTAATAGGGTGCCCCCCCCAACCTCCATTACCACGTTGCCAATCACCCCATTGAAGGGGCTAATATATTAATTATTATTTTTATTTTCAAAGAAACATATAAAGAGTTTTCTATTAAAAGAGGAAAATTTTAGAATATGGGCCAGAACCCCTACAAAATTCATCTAACTCCATCGAAACTATGGATTTTGAAGTCCAACACACATGTAGTCTAAGCTTATGACATATTCTCCTTGTAAATCTAAAGATATGTCTAATATATGCTGACAAAAGAGCTTAAAAGCAACCTATATCTACATTGCATAGAAAACAAAATTTAAAAAAACGATGCTAAGCATCAAAACTAAGCAACTTGGGTTACCAGAAGATTGGACCGACCTCCCTTACTCTTTCACTACCTCCTCCTATGACTTGGGGTCTTTTGGAGAAATTTACTGCATGGCAATGAACAACTCCTCCATTTCCTCCAGCTTGCAGTGAATTGTTGTTATCTCCATCCTTAATTCGTGTTGAAGTTGATTATCTTGGCCTACATGAGCTGAAATTACGAATTGTCATTAATTTGTAAAGAATTATGTGCCTTCTCCTCCACTTCTTGCCTCAATTAATACCCTAATTGCATGCCTTCCATCGTAGGTAGGACCTTATCCATAATTGAATTAATGTCCATTGATTTAGACTCACGAGAAGAAGAGCCTTCAATGTTCATGGCATATGTATTTGACGTCAACACCAACTTATAGAAGTAGACTCTGGAATGGATAAAGTGAGAACTTACACAACATGATGACTGAAGGGGGTATTAATACCTGAATTCCATATGTGAATCTGGTAGATCCCATCACTATAACAAACAATATCAACTATGGTTACCAATGCCTCCTCCGTTGAATGTAGACCTTAGAGATATTGAATGAAACCACTAGAAAAACCACTTGTTACGACAATCATCTAAATGAGACTCCGATTGAATTCAAATTAATTGATTTGACTTTTTATTTCTAATTATCCTCTACCCAACACCGGACTTAAGACGAGCCATGTAGAGCATGAGTGAGATCGTTGTCCAAGTGGTGATTGGAGAAATGACAGGTGTATGCCCTGAGAGATAATCAAGATATATCCTTAAATATTGACCACCAAATCATTCTGGGCCTCAAGTCCTAAGACCTTAAGTGTTGTCTTATCCCATGCTTCATAATAAATTCGAAATTCCTCTTTATTAGTTGTTCATAAATTATAATCATTGATGTCATCATGCAAACATTAATTCTCATGAAAAGGGGAATTAATTATTTGCTTATGATTAACTTCCAATATTCCTTGTGGCATCCTTGATCCTTTATTTGCTAAGACATATGCTAAGGAATTTAAATTCCTTAACACGTTTATATTATGTTATGGAAACATTATTTATTTCATGTATTTTTCGCATGGTTGCTCTGCAATACGTTTACGTTTATGTTTATATGCGATCATGATTTCTTTTTTCATTTATTTTACAATGGTTTCTTGCAATACGTAAATTGAGTTTGAATGTTTACTCTATGAAAAAGAAATTAAAAGGACGAGATGTGGTTGTCCACTACATTCTGTTTTTCGACCTAAAAAACCCCGACTCTGCCGATGGGGCAATCGGCAATGTATATAACATATGCTCTTCCCTCATTGTACTTAGAATTTCACGGTATATTTATTTTTAACTGTACTCATTTTGCAAATACTTTGGCAAACTGAAGATGCAATTGAGGACAAGAACATTGATTATATAGAAGACTACTACCAAACGAATATGATATAATTAAGTCACAATGGTGGTTACAATTAAGGAATGGAAAGATTTACCTCGTCGTGTTTGGTTTGGTACGATTTTATATTTAAGTTAAGAAAGTTTATTTTATTTGAAGATTTATTTTTAAATCAACGTGACGAAGTGGCAGAGAAATTCATCTAATAAGATAAACTCGGAGAAACACGGTACATACAAAATGGTTGTGCAGATTGAATCAAGTTCCTACGAAAAGAAAATTATATACATAATGATCTCTGTGATTGTCCAATTGCTTATTTTGATGGCGCAGCATAGCGGAACAATTGTGCTGGTGGGATTTACATTATTTCGGAAGAAGGTCAATCATATGATATCTATTGGAACGGAGGTCTTGGTACAAATCATAGTTACCAAGTTCGAATTCGAATTCGAATAAGAATTCGATTCGATACGAAAAAAATTCGACTCCCTAAAATATAATACGGAAAAAATTCGTGAATATACATCTTAAATTATTATTAATAATATTTTTTTCTTAAATTTTGAATATTTTAACTTAACAATTATGAATTATATTATAGAATTGCAAATAAAATTAGACATTGAAATTAGTAGAAACAATTCATTTTTAATGGAAGTGAATGAGATCTTGAAATTAGTAGAAACAACTCCTAGTTAATGGAAGTGAATAAGATACAATGGTGAGAACAAACTCTTTAACATTAAAAAAATGACACCTTTAAAATTGTTGATTGGTCAATCAAAAGATAGTAACTAATGTTGTTGTTTTTAATGATAAATATTTAGGCAATTTTCTAATTACTAAAATAAAATATAAATAAAAAATCATCAAATTAGAATTATCAAGAATTATCAAATTAGAATTCTTGTTGTTATCCTTAATTTTCAAATGGAAGTGAATATGAAATTAGTAGAAACAACTCCTCTTGGTCAATCAAAAGATAGTAACTAACATTGTAGTTTTTAATGATAAATATTTAGAAATTTTCCTAATTACTAACTGACTAAAATATAGATAAAAAAGCATCAAATTAGAAATATCAAGAATCATCAAATTAGAACTATCTTGCTATTTTGTTAATTGTTTAAAAGATTTAGAAACCATATAATATATTTTCCTTACAAATTTCTTAAAAACAAACAACTAATTACAACCAATTTTATTATGAATAAATAATTCAATTTTCATTACTTACTAACCAAAATATTATATGAAAGAAATTAAAATAAAAAAAAAAATAGACAAAAAAATTATTTTATTGTGAAAATGAGAAATAAAAAAAAAGGACGAAAAATATGTTATTGTAAAAATGAAATTCTAATTTAACAACTATTTATTTAATTTTTATATAGTAAACAAACAACGTAAAAATTATTAAAATTAATAACAGGTAAAAGTTACTAACACATCAAAATAACTTTGATAAAAATAAAACAAACCGTCAATAACATCCTTGTCCCTTCTATCTTAAATATTGTCTAAGTGTCTAAGTGGATCCCTCGACCAACAAGAAGAATTAAGTTTTAAAAGTTCAATATTCTACAACTGTATGACGAAATTAACTCACAAAAATTGGAGTACGATTTCTTGAAAAACACAAATCAAATTAAGTTTAAAAAGTTCAATATTCTACAACTATATGGCGAAACTAATTCACAAAAATTGGAGTACAACTTCTTGAAAACACAAATCAAAGAAAATTTAAAAAATAAATTTGACAGACTGTAATGTGTTCGAACCGATCTTCAGCGTATTAATGGCCGAATCGGACCGAATTGCCGAATTTTCGAATTCTTCAGGCCGATTCGGCCAAATTTGGTAACTATGGTACAAATAGCAAAGCGGAGATTATGGCCCTCGCTGGTCTCATTGTTTTCTCTGATTTCCTTGGCATCAAAAACCTCCACATATATGGAGACTCCAAAGTCACCATCGATCATGTTCTATCCAAAAGCCGAATTAGAAATATACATCTTTCAGGCTGGTTAAACAGGATTATGGATTGGTGGTGCACCAGGACGGACTACAACATTTCCCATATTCCCAGGGGGAAAAATTGAAGAGCAGACTCTTTGTCTAAGCAGGCCTCACATCACCGCCGGGCATATGGAGACTGCAGATTACTATGGACAACTGCGCCTGCCTGATCCAAGATTTCACTATAACGGGTACACATTTCCAAATTTTGTGATGTCATTCAGATAAGTTTTCTATCCTCCTACCTATGACTCTCATATATGTTGTTATTTATGCTATATTATGGACCAATGGTTCCCACGGATAGGTCTGTGTATTTTCACTACTCTCTACGTTTCAGTTTTTTGGTCTAGCTTCATATACATACTCGTCACCATAAAGTCCATGGTTCCATAATTCTCCTATCTGAACTGTTGACATATCACAAATGTTGTACACGATTTTTTGTATATTTTTGATTAATACAATCAACATACCGCTTTTTCTACCCTGAAAAAAAAAGAGGCCACGTGCATATGACTTGACTTTTGTATTTGCAAGTTTGAAAGAATTTTAAATGAACAAACATAATGGATTTATTGATTGAATCAAATCAACACGGAATGGATTTTCTATATTGTTATTTTTTTTTTTATTTGAGATATATATGGATTGTTTTGATATTTTAATTTTTAATATATATATATATATATATATAATATGAGAGGTAAATAGACAATTTGAATTTTCCATTTGCAAGTCTGAATGAATATTAAATGGATGGGTTGAAGTAAAATTCACTGTTTTCAGGTAATAAAAAACATTAAGGGTAATAAGTAAAGTTGATATTTGAGCCTGCATAACATTACTACACGATTTTCTTTGTTCCTTTAACATTTAGATATCCATTCAAAATGTCCTTAACCGACTACACTTTGTATCGTTTCATCTCAAAAAAAAGAATTCTTATCGTTGTCCACCAATCTTCAAGTAACCTTCTATATATTTTTATTAGTTGAATTTAAATATTTTGAAATATAAAGAATAAGAATTAATTCTAGATTTTGAAAATATTTTGAAATGTAAAAGAAAAAAAAGCGATTGTGTATTAAATTCCAAAAGGTGTCCAAACTTTATATGGATGACTTTTCCTTTTATATACATATTTTTTAAGTGAAAATCAAGTTATCATATTTTTTTAAACGGTGGCATTAGCGAGTACTAAGAACCATGGTCATGCAGGGCCGACGGTGAAAAGTAGAGGGATGATTTTACCTTTCCAACCATTGTCATTGGCATTCCACAATGTCCACTCCTATGTAGATATGCCCGCAATATGTTCTCTTAGCCACCATATTCATTATTAGGTTCAAAGATAATTTAAAGAGGGATTTTGCTTTATTAATTTGATATTAAGCGAAAGATATATGTACAACATTTATTACACTCATGAGTGTATAATTATTTAAAGGCACAACAATTGTGAATTGAAATGAAATGCAATTGCCTGATACATGCACAAGGGTTGCTCTTTGTGTGAAGTGAGACCATGAGCTTGAATATTGTTGGCAATGCTCATTGAGATGATAGCATAAAGGAGTGTTGGAAGAGACCAGCAAATGCACCATTTTTTGCATTGGAGGTGTGTGATTAGTTCAACAAAACAACTTCTGAATAACTGAGTGTACGGGAAGAATTTCCTAAGAAAAAGAGAATAAGTAACGACCATTGCCAAAGTCGAGTCGGGCTCTTGGCAAATTTAATAAAAATATAAAATTGGACAGTTTTCTGACCCAACTAGTCAAAGGTCGAGACTGAGTCTAATATGACAGTTCGTGAGAGGAGATTAGCTTTGACTCCTCGACCCTAACGATAAAAGTAATGCATGTTGACGACATGTTTCAATGTCGAAATTTGTTTTATCACAATACTTCAAAATATGTTATCTGAATTGGGACAAATTAGTAATGATGAGTTAATTCCCCTCATCAGAATAAAAAAAATGTGCTTGAGGTTTGACTCCAAAATAGCAAGTAAAAACATGAATTTTATGTGTTTTTACTTAAGTTAATTTCATGAATAAAACTTAAAACATGAAACCAAAACACTGAATGGAAGCAAGCATTAAACAATAATACACCAACCATTGATAAAGGAGTTCAACCTTTCTGGGCTACATCTCCTTGGATCGGCTTTAAAGGCATGGCACCTTCTCATTATGCTCAAAATTATTCAATGGTAAAGAGTACATAAGTGTGCTGACAAAAAGAGTGGCTAGTTTCCCCTTTAAGGAAACATTCTCTTGCAAAGAACTCTCACTCTAAACACATGATCATCTATAGTTAGTCACGAAATAATTAGCAAGTTAAGGGCTTTCAAATCAAGACCCCATACTGTTGTAATGGTTGCTTCAAAAAGTACATGGAGGCTGGAAGACCCCTGTAAGGTCATCTCCACCTTCATACTCCTCCATAAACTGAATCAACACTCTGGTTGACCATGGCACCCATAGGCTTCACTTTACAAGAATCCTATTAAGAATTGCTTATTTTCTACTGAAACCTGTTCAATGAGTTCAAAATGTCCAAAAATGGCCATCTAGTCTCTTTTTGCATCCGATTTGGTCAAAAATTGCCTTAGTTATGACTTCTGTCAGTATTTCCACAATTTTCTCCTCCAAATCTGGCTTACTGCCAATTAAACTCATTATCCGTAGTTAAAATTGGTAGTTCTTCCGAAATCAGTGGTTCCATCGTCATTCCCGCCTATCTCGCGATTAAGTGCCAAGTGGTCACATGCAGAGTGGTGGTCCGGCAGAAAAGGCTACAGTTCCGCAGCCTTGTTGGATATTGCAATCGGCAAAGTCTATTGGTGTACCCTTATATCAGACGCTCTGCAGACCCTTTGGGATTATTAAATACACCATATAACATATTGCACCCGGAAACCCCATCACAATCACAATTGGCGCTTAAACCTTTGGCATATTAATAGAACGTGCGTTCTATGATAACACGGACCCACCAGGATTATAAATCTCAATGCATAAAACATCACATCGGATAGTCCTATTGCAGTCGCCAATTTCCCTCGGGGGATATCAAAGTCCATACATTGTGCTAGGAGCGGACTCGTCGGGGTTATAAAATACAACGTATAACTATATCGGGTTTGGAAGTTCACCATCGCAAATCACAATCAACGTTATGAGTGGTGACATGTATATATATCGGCGTTTACCGGGTGCGATATGTGATTGTGATATATCGCATTGCAACCCTGAGTATGTTAAGGGCCGATTCTTAACTTTATGTGATATGTGATTACGATCACATCACATCGCATCGCAACCTGCTCTGCGTCGGGGACCAATTCTTTAACGTCAACCTGTCTTTTGTTTCGATATGTGATATGCGGGGCCAATGGCGCCCTGCGACTTGATACCTCCTCATTCGCTGAAGGGCTTTGCCATTTCATCCAATCTTGCCATAAACTTTGACTTGCTCTAACTTCTTCATATGAGCTCGGATTTGAGTTTCGTTCACACCGTTGGATTCAGAATAACGAGCTCTTTGATCTGTAGCTAAGCTTATCAAGATTTCAACACTTTGAATATTTCGCAGATTTTGAGCTCCCGATCAATATCCAATGATGTCCAAAAAAACACATAGGTAAATTCATTATAACTAGCTAATATAGTTGAGTGTCGATAGAGTTCAAATATTAAAATCTTACCTTGTATATCCTTTTCAATAGTCTTTTTTAACTTAAAAAGTTCAGATAAAATATAAAAAAAAAATTGAAAATCTATTTCTTACATGATCATACAAGCGTACATATTTCTGATTAATGTTATAATATTCTATGATTAATCGTGACCCTGGATCGTTCTCTAACTCAGATGTCCATTGTCTCCCTCCCATGTAATCGTCTGGTATCGTAAAATTAATCTACTTTTTAAGGATAATTAAACCAAAACAAATGAATTAACGAAGTTTCAAACTTTTTTATTGATTCAGTCGAAATTGATAAGTATGATAGAAATTTGTGTCATTTAAAATTGAAAAGTATCGATTACTAAACGTTAATAAATTGAAAATTTCTCATTAAAATATATTAATAAAATACTTTAAAAAGATAAGGAGCATTGTTTTATTATACCACAATAGTGCAGTACATGTTACAAATGCAATACATATTATGTTAGCTGTTATTTTTGAAGTTCATAACATAATTTGAACTGCCATTGTTTCTCGTTAATGATAACATAAACCAATATGCAACTTAACCATGAGCCCTTATCTCCCTGCATTAAAGAGTTCAGCCTTATTTCTCATAATGATATATAATTTTGACATATTCCGAACATCTGGTGATATTTTATACTAACGTTGGGCTCTCACATCTTGCTATTCTTTTGTGGGGTAGGAAGCAACACTGGAAATATGACCTTTCTTTGTGGACCCTTACGACGCTACGATTTCCTTGAATGAATATGTTTCCTTGAATGAATATGTTTGGAATAATGGTTTGATTTTCTCTGTTTTTCTTTGCTGCGATTTTGATTTTTTTTTACATTCTTTTATTTTATTATTATTATTATTATTATTATTATTAAATATAATTTTTAACCTTTGAAGTTGAATATTTATGTCATATTAAAACTCTATTTAAAATCCAACTTATTGTCTCTAGAGTCACCTATTGGAGTCGGGTTTTCTTATTCTAACACAAAATCAAATTACAACAAGCTTGGCGACAACATGACTGGTAACCTCTTCTTCTAATTTCTATTATGCAAAATTATAGTAAAATTGATCTGAACACTGATAATTAGATTGTTTTGAACATTACTTCATGTGTAAACACATTTGTTTTTCTTGAAAATTGGTTTATAAGGTTTCCCGAATACAAACAACACGAATTTTACATAACAAGGGAGAGTTATGCAAAAGAGTACATTTGTTGGCCTTGTTAGAAGCAAGTCAGAGGTCGACCTGACTATGAGGTTGGAGGTCGGTCTTGTCTTTTGAACAGTATTATGACATTCCCCGACCAATTCGGCTCCTTGTAAACACGCCCAACTATACGCACATATTTCTTTTGTGGCCCCTACTGAAAGCAAGTTGGAGGTCGACCCCCCACTATGAGGTCGGAGGTCAACCTTGTCTTTCGAATGATCTCTTTAGACACTCCTGACTACTGACACTCTGTTATAAAACCAACTCACAAAATATAATAAAAAATAGATCAACGACTTCAAAATAAGCGTCTTCAAGGGGGCAACCTCCTTTACATTATATAAATGAACAATTCTTGGATGATACAAATGACAATACCTCCTTTCTATATATAGGAGTTTAAGGGGTTCCAATATAATCAGAGCTTACATAACAATAATATTGTAGGGGCACAACAATAACAATAGTGGGCTTCTATGGGGCACAATAATAATAACATCGCCTGTAGGTCCCTCTATCTTCTGGGTGTCTCTTGTGCTGCCAGTGCACTCCACCGTTAAAGCCACGCCTGCAGAGCTGCCACCTGCTCGTTGAGAATCGTCTACATGCTCATCGTCACCATACAGTCTTCGAAGCTTGGTTTCCTGACTAACATCCCTTGAATTTTCCCCTGAGTACTCTTAGATCCTGGTCACTCATGTCCGGAGAATGCTCCTCAGAACTTGTCCCTTGATCATTGCCTGACGTTTCTTCTTCAGTGAAGACGACAGTTACCTTGGCAGTGATAGTGGGTTTGTTCAACCGACTACGGAACCTGAAATTGGTAGCATGAGAGGCAGAGCCGGGACGCTGTTGTGAAATTACAGAATGGAGCCCAACATCTCTGTGCGAGTCCCTTGATGCCATTCCACACCTGCGCCTTTCGCTTGCATAAGAATAGTGTTTAAGCTGAGGTTTGGGTTGAAGCTCATCTCCTTGGTTCTGTGGAGAGGAAGGGGGAGTCGAGCTTTGCACAGTACGAGGTCTCACTCTGCCTCCCGGAGAACCTCCATAACGACTCCTCATACGCTCCCTAACCATCCTGGTGAGAATCGGAAGTAGATCAACCGGAGAATTAGCAGGGGATGGGGATTGATTGCAGAAACAAGGTTTTTGAGCAGAATTTAGAGGGCAAAGCATGGAGTGGGAGAAATGGAGGCCATTTCCCAAGTCTATGCAACTAAGGTGCCAACAATGTTTTCCAATGGTTGTTCTACTACCAGCCAACTTTGCCTGCAGCAGACAAGAGCTGCGGATCGGGGGACGAACAACGGGAGTAGGAGGCGCCATTCTGATATCCATCTCTCGGTCTGAGGAGTTCTTTATTGCCATCTGCATGCGGGACAGATTTTGGCTATTGTGAGCCTTAATCCAGACCCCATTCATCACCGGGCTGGTCCTTGCGCCGACGAAACTTAATGAGCCTATTAATTCTCTTGGAAAACACCCGCATCCGGGTTAAAGTGCCAATACATTACAAGATATGATAAAATTCATTTCTTCTTTATCTAGGGTTGGTTCCTGGAGTATATCCTCTTCTTTTGACGTTTCTTGATCATTTTCTTCCTCCTCTTCATAATCTGTGTAAAATAATTTCTTCTCAATGCACTTATGACTTTTAGTGTATTTCCTATCACAACTATAACAAAGCCTTTTTTTTCCTTTTTTCTTCCAATTGTTGTGGTGTCAACCTTGTAGGTTGTGGAACGCTAGGAGCAACAACACTTCCATCTTTATAGTTGTGACTGGTAGGATTTCTTGTTGCCATAATTTTGCTTTCAATTTTTCTTGCCAACCTAAATGCCTTCTCCAAGGAATCAAGTTCCCAAAGACGAACCTCATGTTGAATGTTACTCTTTAAAGTCCTTATGAAGACATCAACCCTCTGCTTCTCTAAACTATCATTTACCCTTATATTCATTTTTTGGAAATCCTCAATATGCTCTGCCATTGAACCCTTTTATTGGAGATTTATCAATTGGCTAAAGAAGGTGTTTCTATTTGTATCCTCATAATGTGCTATCATTTTCTCCGTGAAAATTGACCAGTTGACAAGTGGTCTGCGAGAAAAAAGCCCTCTATACCATACAAATTGATTTGGTTATAAATATAAATATGCAATACATACCTTTTGTATCAGTTGCACATCATGTAGATCAAAATATTGCTCCATTTGTAATATCGAAGTTATCGGATCCTTGCCATCAAACTTCCTCATATCTCCTTTTCTTGCTTTTAGGAACTTTATCTTGAAGCGTCTGTAACTCTGTAATTTTTGATCTCCAATTTCTGAAATTTCATCTAATGGTAGTGCTCTTAGTCCTCTTTCCAACCCCACAAGTTTGAACGAGATTGGATTCTTCAAGAAAGAGCTATGCCCAATTTCCTACGATGACCTAATTATAGACTAGTTCAGTAGAGAAAACTTGTACGAAGTGCCACATGTCATTGTTTCGACCTTCGACCCTCAAAACGATACGTAACAAACTAGAGTCTATCCTTTTTCTGTCACTTTTTACGAAATTTGAATCTAATGCTTAGAGAGAAATTTATGATGATTTTCCCAAGGTCACCTGTTTGAGATGGAATTCAAGAGCCTGCAAAAACCCTAAGTTCCTCACATCATATCTCCGAAAATATAGCGAACCAAAATCTGAAATGCGTACACAAGGTTCAACACGATTTCGTCTCAAACGGTTTTTAATTTCAACGTCTGAATTTTCGTAGAAAAAAGGTATAACGAAAATTCCACGATGACTTGTTTTAGATGGAATTGATTTTGACTCAAATGGGTTTTAATTTCAGGTTCTAAAACTTCGTAAAAAAAAAGTTATAGTGAAAATGCCACGATGACTTGTTTGAAGCAGTGAAACCGTAGAATCCAAAGCTCTGATACCAAATGTTATGAAACTAGCTCACAACATAGAAGAAAATATAGATCAACGACTTTAAAATAAGCCTTTTTGAGGAGGCAACCTCCTTTACATTACACAAATGAATAATTCTTGGATGATACAAATGACAAGACCTCCTTTCTATATATAGGAGTCTAAGGGATCCCAATATAATCAGAGCCTACATAACAATAATATTGTAGGGGCACAACAATAACAATGGTGAGATTCTATGGGGCACAATAATAATAACATGGGGACTACATGGGCACAACAATACAATAAGGGGGTTACACTAATAACAATAAGGGGGTAGACTAACAGTATAGGGACTTGACACACTCCCCGATCAATTCGACTCCACCTATAATACTTCACGTAAACTGGTGCCCTGATAAATTCAACGAAGATTGTGATATTCATTTCATTTAAATATTATTTTAATCAAAATTATTCACATACACATTAATGTTGATATTAGGTGAAATTAAAGTGTGCTTTATAAAGAAATGAGCAACAATGGACAAATTATCTTGCTTCATAGTTTTTATCGTTTGTGTTGAGATTTGAGAGTAATGATGCCATTTATTACGTGCAAACCATAACTTATTCCCTCATTCATGTTTTATTTCTCTTATCATATATATTGAAAATATATTTTTTGCATTTTGTTTCTTAGAGTCAAGGTTCACTGTTATTTTTTTTTTATAAACCACTTAAATGAGGTCTATCATTAGTCGATATGTTATAAATAAAAAGTTAAATATCTAGTAAAGTTAGTTGATATTATACATTCACTCCCTTACATTTAGCGAAGAAAAAAAATGTTAATTGTTTTTTTTTTTTTAATATAAATAAGCAAGCAGATAGTTTTTTATAATAATATATATTATTTATTATTGACTAATTTCTATCATTATATTTGGAAAAAATAAAATAAATAATAAAATAAATTATTTAATATATATAATTAATATTTTAAATATTTGTTCAAAAATAAATTGAAAATAATTTTATTCAAATTCCAAAATCCGATTAAGAGGAAAAGGTGTCGTCTACGGAGGCGGAGGATTCCTCGGACGAGCAAAAGTGGCCAAAATTTGGGTAAACAAAATTCAAGAAATATTGCAATAGAGTGTTTGAATCATGTTTTTAATGGTGGAAATAGATTAAGCACCATCAAAAACTTCCTACACCCAAAATCTTGAAGTTTGACATTTGTAACCTGGATTTACAAAAATCCCTCCTTGAATTTCCATAATTTTTAGGGAAAAAACAATGTGGTTAGACTAATCTAAAAGAAAATAGACTCTATTTTAAAAACTTAATACATTAAAAATTGTAAAATAAAATCTAAATTCACATATTATCATGTTTATTATATAAACTTTAAGCTGGAGGGAAAAGAAAATATTTTAAACATCTGTAAACCATTCAATATATTTTAATTGCTCTTACCATTATGTGAAAATTATTTAAGTTTCATTTATTTTTATCATGATGTTATACTAAGAAAAAAGTGATTCAATAATCTTATACAATTGTATATTAAGGTAAAGGCGATAAATTGATTTATCATAAGGGCACTATTTGTTGGATTGATATTGTGTTATTAAAATTTGGTATTTTCTTCTCTATGAGTGAATTAGTTAGTGATTTCTTGCCTTATCAAGCTATATGTGCTTAACAGGTTTAAATGTTCATATCCAGAAAATATACATTACATTTTAAGTTGGGAAGAACTATATTAGTTTACTGGTTTAACATCTTACATTCCTAATTAAAACCGGACACAAAAACATTCAGATGATCATGGGCATTAGTAAATTGCTTCTTATCTGAGAAATCCTTTTCAAATGTTTAGTTTAATCATTGTTTCACACTCTAACTTTGTGGTTGTTTTTGAAAAGCTATATGTGGTTTATTTCTTATGCTTCTTTTGCTTTGTTTCGCAAATAATTTCTTACTAAATAGTTTTAGTGTATAGATTATCTATTCTCCATAGTAAAAAGAAATAATGGTTAAAATAAAGAATAATCGATATGATTTATTAAAGAATTCATAAATCATAAGGTTTGGTGATTTATGAATAAAGCTCTAGGTAATATAAAACAATTCCCTACCGATAAAAGCGAGGTGTGTATGGTGATAAACTATCCCACATTCATTGCGAGATTTAGAGGAGACAGAGGACGGACGACAAATAGGCGGGCGATTTCCAAACCAAGTCACGGAGCCGTGTGGTCAACACAAAGCGAATTATTCTTTCGCCTTTTACTAAAGAATACCGTGTGTTGGCCACAATCAGCGGCATACGCCAATTTTTGGAGGCTTCTTTCTCGCTTGAGATGTGAAGCCCACAAAGCAAATACAAAGAGGAATCAATGTCCTATATACTCTTAAATTTGCAGGTATGTAGTTGTCTTGTTTTAGAGGTATGTTTCCCGGAGTTCCTTGATGCGTATGGTATATATGTTAGATCTTACTTTCTATGATATATACGTTCTGTATCTGAGATACGTCGGTGAAGTGTTGCTGAAGATATATTTTGCTAAAATAGAGGAGTGCCTTAAATATGAAATTTATTTCACCAAAATCAATAGGGAAGTGCATTAACCATTGTTACTTTACAAAGTTTAATGGCTGTGTAGGTCACTAAGGTGATCCCATTCAGTTTGCTTCAAAATACCATGTTCATCAGTTGAATCATCATAAAGTCAATAGCTATAAGTAAAAACAGGGCCTCCTGCTGAATAACTAACGCAACCACTTTCGACGAACTGTGCAACATAAAACGCAAGCTCCTTTGAATTCCTGACGATCATAATAATCACAAGTCTACAAAGATCATTCCTTCAAATCAACAAATACATCTTCACTACCAAACGGTTTTCTGCCATCTTCACTACCAAACGGTTTTCTGCCCTAGGGACTGATGAATAGAATTAGGAATTTGTGTAATAAATTATCTGACAAAAAAGATGCAGAGATGGCTGATAAATAGAATTAGGAATTTGTGTAATAAATTATCTGACAACAAAGATGCAGAGATGGCACTTACCAGTAGATTCAACGACATAGTTGCAGAGGGATAAAGAAAAGATTTAGGAACCAAGTTGCTGCTTAGAAGATCTGGTGTTTAGGAAGAATTTATGTTAGTTTATTTCATTATTATATATAAATTTTTAAAAATAATAATTATTTAATTTCATTGTCATGGAAGTTAGAGGTCAAATAGATGGAAACATTCCCTTGTTTGGAACTTTTTTTCACTGCTTAGTTTACAAAAGTGAAATATATCTACTGTATTTCCTTTGAGAAGTTTTCTTGTGGTTCAAATAGATGGAAAGATTCCCTTGTTTGGAACTTTTTTTCACTGCTTAGTTTACAAAGGTGAAATATATCTACTGTTTTTCCTTTGAGAAGTTTTCTTCTTGTTTAAAAAAAACACGTTCTTATCTAAACACCTATAAACCCCCTCGACTTTTTTCAGTTTGATTTACCAGCGATACACAAGATGTTACACACCTCATCCATACTGTTTTGTCGAGTGCAGCTTGCTTCTCTCGGTACAATAAATTATGGGAGTTGTCTATAATGCGACTTTTTGGAGATTCTGGTGACGGAATCCGGCAAAGAAATTGAGTTTAAATCTTGATTTGTTGTAGTTAAAATGGTTTTTTAACTGCATATTTGGATTCAGCACCCTGAAAAACTCTGGAACACTTTGATTGTGTAGAAACTAGCTTTGACCGGAAAAACCCACCGGAAAGGCTTCCAAAGAGTCTCATTATAAACAACTGCTAATACTATGACTCAATTCAATTGGTCTGAAAAAAGGCAACCCATAACCGATCTACAAAGTCTCATTTTTTGGATAAATAATCAGATTCCAATGTCATAAGAGTCCTGGTCACGTTAACACATAAAAATCTAGCAAAAATGGGAAAACAAATATGAATCCATTTGTACCTGAAATGTTGGCAAACATAAATTTACAGCAGGAGGGAATACATATTTTCTCTCGCAGGGTTCATACACCAATCTACAGAGTCACATTTTTGAATTTTCTCTCGCAGGGTTCATACACCAATCTACAGAGTCACATTTTTGAGAGAAATAATGAGATTCCAATGTCATAAAGTCCTGGTCACCTTAACACATTGAAAAACTAGGAAAATAGAAACACAAATATGAAGCCATTTTTCCACTGCAAGCATATGCCCAAATGGCTAAATACTTTTCACTGTTCAGACCATTTATATTCTCGGTGAAGATAAAAACAATTGTGACTTAACATAGAAACAATATGCCCAAACTCATGTATGTCTGTACTTTGTGATCAGCATGACTACCTAGATTAGTCAGCTGACTTTGAAAATTGTTCATGCAAAATTTGTGTTCTGAACATGGGAGGATCCTGACGCTTCCTCAAGGGCAGAATATTTTATTACAACCACATGGACAATGGGAAATCGTAGTTGTATGAGGCATGATGATGCTATTCGATGCTTCAAGTTTGTTATGGTGCCCGTGGCTGCGATTTTGGCAGAGCACCTACATTTTTGTGTATTTGTTTTTTTTTCCTTTTGCATTTTAGAATGGGGTAGGAATCACTTGTGATTCCATTAGTGCTTAATCTGAAAATAAAAATAAAATACATTCTAAATAAAAAATAATTAAGTTAGGAAAAAATATAAAT
>APFE031028905.1:23765-41467 GCA_000404065.3 Pinus taeda | reverse complement strand
CATTCAACAAGCTGGAAAAAATAAATTTTGTTGAAAACACAAATTCTGGAAAATTTACAGAATGCTGGAAATTGCAGAAATAAAAATCAGCAGTAATAAACAGCCATTAAAACACTGATATTTTTGGTCAACGTGACCCTGGAAAAACCCACTACAACTCTTGGGGAAAACCAGTTTGAGAGCTCTTCTTTATTTCTGAAAAATGTCTTTTTACAACAAGAAAATTTCAGCAAAAATTACAGCAAAATAATATTTTTTTTTTTCAGCAAGCAAATTTATCCGTTTTCAGCCCAACAGACCACCTGGAAACTTCTCAGTTTTCAGCAAAAAATCAGCTTTTCTGCTTGTTCTTGCTGCTATTCTGCTTGTCTTTCTGCTGTTCTGATTTTGCTGAAGAGCTGCCTGGTATGTGTGCCAAACTGCTGCATCTTTCTCCTTCTTGTCCAGAAATCTCCCTTGCTCTCTTGCTCTCCTTCTCCCAATCTGCTCATGAAAGAATGAATGATCTTTTCCTCCTTTTCCTCCTTTAATATAACTCCAAGTGACTTTTAGGTGATCCAAGTGACTTTTGGGTGATCTCTAAATTCAATGTCTGAAATAGATTTAGATCAATGACTGAGATTAAATGCACTTTTAAATCTCACTTTCTATTTTTTAATTCACCCCACTTTAATAAAGACCCACTTAGTCATTTATTTCCAAAGTCACTTTTCCTTTCTAATTTTACCTTAACTTTATTAAAGTCACTTTAAAATTAGACTTTAGTAACTTTATCACTTAAAGTCACTTTTAAATTAGATTTTAACTTTATAAAAAAATTATAAAGTAACTTTAGGAGAAAAATTAAAATCTTTTGGACACTTTTCCCTAGGCCAAAGATCAAAGCCTAAGGGAACCACCTGTCCTCCGGTACCAAATTTCAACATTGTGTACTTGCACCATAAGTGACTTGCAACATTGTTAGATGGAAACCCTCTTGGATTCTAGATGTGTAGTAACCTTGATGGACTTAGGTACTACTAGTGAGAAGTACAACAGTAAAGGACCAATAGGACAAGATATGACATCGAAGTTGCGGAATGAAGTTTGTCATTGTATCTTGTATACCATAGACTGTTGTATTAGTCAGATTTGGTTTAATATAATGATGATTGGGATTGTGAAATATTGTACAATTTTGTTAAAAACCGTGTATATTTGTGCATATGTGATTTACTACTTTATATTTCCATTGTGCAAAGTAGTTTATGGTTGAGATTCTTGGTTTGGTAGCGTCAGTGATTTTAACACTCTAACCTAAACCCAAGGTCGTGGAAATTAAACACTCCTTGGTATATATAAAACTCTAAGGGGTCATAATATAATCAAAACGTACATAACAATAATAATGTTAGGGAACAACAATAAAAATAGTGGGCTTCTATGGGGCACAACAATAACATTATGGGGGCTACGTGGGCACAATAATAACGATAGGAGGGCTAAACTAATAATAACAATGAGGGGGATACACTAGTATTATGGTGACCTAAAATGCCCCTCTCCTTCAAAAAAGTGTTGTCTTCAATGCTTGAGTAGTTATGGACGATTCTGCATAAAATTATCATCCTCCCATGTAGAATATTCAATGGGTAAGTTCTTCCACTTAATGAGATACTATGAAATTGATCGATTCCATAGTTGCCGGGTTCTTGTTTCCGTGACTCTTTCAGGATCCAATATGATTTTTCCTTCTTCATCAAGTTCTGACAACAATGTTTGAACTGGGAGCTTGTCACTAATAACCTTCTTTAAGCATGCGACATGGAAAATTTGGTGTATGCAGGAAGATGGAGGCAACTCCAATTTATATGCCATAATACCAATCTTTTGCAACAATTTGTAAGGACCATAATACTTGGGTGATAATTTATTATCATTCTTATCTTACTTGAAAGACATTTGTTTGGATGGTTGTAACATTAAAAATACCTAGTCCCCTACATCAAAACTTATTTCATTATAATGTTGATCTTCCTGTTGTTTCATTCAATTTTGTGCCAGAGTGAGGTTATCCTTTAAAAGTTGGAGAATTTGTTGTTGATGCTCGAGGTGATATTCCACTACTTGAACCTTATAATTTTCTCTTAAATATGATGTGATGGATGGTGGATGATATCCATAAAGTGCCATAAATGCGTTCATTTTTGTTACAATATGGGAGTACATTTTATGCATCCAATCAACTATGGGTAACCACATGACCCGTTATGTTTGTTTATCAGATACAACAATGAAGATATCCTTCCAAAAATTTGTTCACTATCTTAGTTTGCCCGTCAGATTGAGGATGATAAGAGGAGCTATGAGCTAATTGAGTACGAAGACAAGAAAATAATTCCGTCTAAAAATTTATAGTGAAAATGGGATCTCTGTCACTTACAATAATATTTGGGTTTCCATGTAGCTTTTGGATTGTTTCCATAAATGTAGTAGCAACTGTAATGGATTTAAATGCTGAAATATGTAACTAGGTTCAGTCTTCATAATGACATATGTAATCATGATTTTATATATTTAATGAAAAGAGAAAACTAATTTTATTATTGTTATTCTTAAGGCATGGGTTTCATGTTGAAGGGAAATTTATTCTTAGGTCAAGTACCCATCGAGTGCTTCTATGTTTGTCATAAAGTCAATTGAGTCATTTTCATGTATTGAAGACCCATTTGGGCATGTTACATACTGTAAAGATAATTTATTTGAGTCAAAATTGAGTCAAAGGACCCTCCAAGACCTCGTCATGGTGCAAAGATCAAGTTGGCCTAAATGAAGGGACAAGTCAACCTTAAGATAACAATTCATACCCCTCACAAGCCTATAAATAAGAAGGAACTCGACCTCATTTGGAGACTCATTCAAGCAAGTTTGATCTTCTAAATATAAAATCTAGAAAAGGGCGAAAAAGAAGGAGAAGAACTAGATCAAAGTTTTTGGGCCTCTTTCTCTCTCTCTCTCGTGTTAGGGTTTCTACATTTGCTGGGCAGGTCAAAGTTGCAAAAGAGTTTGTTGGGCAGGTTGAAGTTATAGAAGAATTTGCTGGGAAGGTTGAAGTTCCAGAGGAACCTACTGGGTAAGTCAAAATTGTAGAAGTTGTTGGAAGTAAGGTTTGGCTTGGTCCCTGAGGATCTTGGTCAAGAGTAATAGGTCTTTAAGGTTTGAATTAGTCTTGGAGGGTCTTAGTTAATGGTCATAGGTCTTGGAAATTTTCAATTAAAGTTATATAAGAATAAAATAATTCTTGTGGGTTTTCCTCTCATTTGGAGAAGTTTTGGCCCTAGATGATCGCCTACATCTTGTGTCCTAATGTCTCATTGAATTTATTGTTTGGTAGCTGTTTGATGATAACGAAGACTAATAGTAATTAAGAGAAGTAAGAAGATAATCAAGTTAATTAAAAATACATCACAAGCAGTTATCAAAGTAATAGAAGTCACCTAATCTAGTTGCTCGAACATTTCTCAACATGGTATAAGAGCTAAGGTGAGAAGACAAGGAAATGAAAATTAAAGAAGGAAACCCAAAGGCCAAAGCACTAGAAAAGCATATACGAAGCATTAAGAAGTTTTATCAAGAAATCAAAAAATAAGGAGAAGCGAAGCATCTTAGATATGTTTTTGGGCTATATTCCTCCACACGTGTGAAGATTAGGGCATCATCTCGCAACAAAAAATTCTATAGTAGAAGCTACTACAAGAGAAACAATTTTTTTGGGAAAACGAAATCTCCCCTGCAAGCCAATTTAATAAGAAGAATATTCCATCTCAACGAAGGAGAAAGGAAACAAATCCATTCATCTTCTAGTCACACATATGAACTAGGGTTTTTGCAAAAGAAATTGAAATTGTAGTCCTCCAACAACAAGCCGAAAATATGAAAAGGGATGAAAGCTAAAGTTGTAAGTTTGACAAGTGTGACTGTAAGGAACTAATAAGACCTCAAAACCCTATATCATCCATAGAAGAACTACACATTGAAGCATCTAGAACTATCCACATTCTAGAGAAGCAGGAAGAAGCGTAATCATCATCATCAAGGAATAAAGGTGATCTCCCTCTCGTTGAAGGATAACTTTTGAAGGAAGACATATTCGTCAATAAGACATCTTCTATCATCATCAAAATTAAGAAGGAATTAAGTTGAAGATATTAACATCAAGGAGCATCTTCACTTGACAAGCAAGTATGTTTATATATATATTTGAATCTATCAAAATGTTTTCATTTTGCAAGGACAACAAAAAATTGGTTGGGTCATCAAACTTTCTTGCATGCAAGAAGAGGATAGATTTGATCCTCATAGAAAATGAAGTTGTTAAGCATGTTAAGGATTCTGTCACTAAAACTCGAAAGGAAGAAGCTCAAGCTCTAGCTGAATACATGAAAAGGGAAATGAGGGCTCAAAGAATCCTTATGTAGAAAAAATTGAAAAGTCAAAAGACAATTAGGACAAATTGGTGGAATTATTCTGCATAAGTATTGCAAGAGAAGTGATATCATTGGGAACTGAGCTCTACAAGATGATGATATCAAAGGAAGAAGGAATAACCTCATATTTCATGTGGGTGTCAGAAATACGAGATCAACTGAAAGAGTTGGCGGAAATCATGAGAAATGATCACCATGGTACTAAATACACTACCAAATGGATGGGACAACTTTGTATCAAACATTTTTTGAAAGAAGGAATCCACCTCATTTAGTGAATTCTAGTCATTGTGTAAAATTAAAGTAAACCAGGTTAAAAACAAAAAGTGATGTGGGACCATGTGAATAATTTCAAGCATTTGTTGACATGTCTAAAAGAAAAGGGAAGGTTTTGATTAAAAAATAAATAAATTTGGTCCTTAGAAAAAGAAGAAGAAGGATATGTTGAAAATCCAATGCTATCGCTATTAGGAATATGGGAATCATAGGAAAAATTGTCCGAAATTCAAGAAGGACAACAAGAGGAAATAAATAAATAAAGCTAATATCACTAAAGAAGTGGAGGAACTTGACGAGAAGAAATCCAAAGGGATAGATATTCATGATTAAGGTTCCTCCAATGCATAACAAGAAGAACTAGGAGGTGGAAAAAACTCTACCATGGTAGTCACGATGAGAAGCATTATGAATAAATGAATCTTGGTAGAAGATGGCATTGTATTAAACGCACACCGTTAAAACAATAGCTCATTAGAAACGCTTGAAAGGATAGCTGATGTAGAAGTCTACATGATTGTAGCCATCATCATAAAAAGAAAGTAGCTCTTGGTAACCTCATTGAAAGCATAAGTAGTACTTATGGGAAAAGAAAATTCATGTAACATAGAAATAACTCATCATGTATCATCATCATTAGGAAGGAGCATTTGCAAGATGAGGATAATCAAGATCCTTCATTGAAAGGTTCACCTCTCTTGGAAGAAGAAAATGCCTTGTTGAGAATTATGGGATTTATGGGATGATGGTATGATGACAAAGAAGTGTAGCAGGTCAAGATGGTTGAAGTAATCCCAATCAAGGACACTGTCGAAGGAAGTCTAGATGACCAAAAATAAGAAATGAGGTATGTATGCATGTATTTGATAAGATTGAGTCATGTAATCCTATAGTTGTAGATAGCATGGATGAATTCTCTACCTAATGAGCATGATCGAAGAAAATGAATCTCTTTCACTGGAAATATGCATGAGGGCATGGTTCACATATTGACTCGATGAAATCAACATAATATGTCCTCATATGGAATATGAGGTGGCTGACAAAGATGATATGTCCTTATATGGAAAATGAGGTGGCTGAAAAAGATGAAGGAACTATGGATGAAAGTCCTTGGGGAGAAATATGTGGAGAAAGAAAAAAAGAGATTGTGAAAGATGCAACTATAAACACATATAAAAGGAAATCAACATCCGATGGTTAGGAGAATTGACCATGACATCTCCATGGAAGTTTTTTGAAGAATCTGATGAAGTCTGGAAATAAAGGAGAACCTTGACATTAAATATCTTGGAGATGTGTCAATATGTGTGCAGGATGTTGATGTCGCTACAAGAAGATGTCATGATGAAGGGCCATCACAAAAGGTAACTTTGATTTGATGTTCATTTTTTTATTTTTGAACAAAATATGGATGGGTTAATGCAGGGCTACCAGAAAAAGAGTTGTGTATGTCACCTACAACTAGCAATCATGTGTTGGGATAGAAGATACTAAAGAAAACATGATGTGGAAGAGGTAGCTATATGAAGGAAATCCAAATGTGGACTAGAAAACCACTTTCCTATAAGGAGAAGGATGACAAGAATAACTTGAGGAAAGTGATGGATGATCAATGCCCTACAAAATGAAGGCTCCATAATAATGAAAATAAAATTCATGACATTGAAAGGAGCTCAACAAGCAGCTAAAAGTCCTATGATTTCCACCTACGAAGAGACAACTATTGTTGGAAATAGGTCCCTATGTAAGAGGGAGCACGAAAGCAAATTTCTAATTAAGAAGAAACTTGAAAGCAAGTCCCTAGCTAAGAGGGAGCTTGAACAAGTCCCTTGTTAAGAGGGAGATTGGGTACATTCATTTGATAGGAATGGGTACATTCCTTCATTTGAATGGGTATATCCTCCCTAGTTGAGAGGGAGAGATAAACACATCATTCTTAACTTCACTTGGAAAGAAAGAATGGAGGATTGAAAATGCATTTGGAATCTGATACTCTTTGAGGATGTGGTAGGGCATCTAAAATAAGAGTAGTTATAGAGGACTACTATTCTTTAAGGATTGGGAATCCAAGATAAGAATAGTATTGGAAGGACGTACCCCATGAACACCCGGGTGAGGTATGCTCTTTGAGAGACAATGATGAAGGTGTTTATAAATAATTGGTCTTGCTAGCATTATGCTCTAATCTTGTGGAGAGATAGAGCTTCTAGTCAAGGCCTTTCTTTGTGACAATGCTGCATGCTATGATGCTATACAAATGGGTTACGAATCCGACTCTTCTTATAAGAATTCTTCAGATTGAGAATGTCCAAGTACCTTGTATGGATTATAAATACCTCCCTAGTAAGAGGGAGTGTTGAAATATGTAACTAGGTTTAGTCTTCACAATGACATATGTAATCATGATTTTATGTATTTAATGAAAAGAGAAAAACAAATTTATTATTTTTATTCTTGAGGCATGGGTTTCATGCTCAAGGGAAATTTATTCTTAGGTCAAGCATCTAGTGAGTACTTCCAGGTTTGTCAGAAAGTTAATAGAGTAATTTATATGTATTGAAGACCAAATTGGGCATGTAACATATTGTAAAGAAAATTTATTTGAGTCAAAATTGAGTCAAAAGATCCTCCAAGACCTCGTCATGGTGCAAAGATCAAGTCGGCCTACATGAAAGGACAAGTTAGCCTAAAGATAGCAATTCATACCCATCGCAACCCTATAAGTAAGAATGAATTCAACCTCATTTGTAGGCTCATTCAAGAAAGTTTGATATTCTAAAGATAGAAGTTGGAAAATGACAAAAAAGAAGGAGAAGAACTAGATTGAATTTTTTGGGTCTCTCTCTCTCTCGTGTTATGGTTTTTGCATTTGCTGGGAAAGAGAATTTACTAGACAAAAAAATTTGCTAGGAAGGTCGAAGTTGCAGAAGAATTTGCTAAGCAGGTCGAAGTTGCAGAAGAGTTTTCTAGGCATGTCGAAGTTACAGAAGAATTTGTTGGGAAGATGGAATTTCTAGAAGAATTTATTAGGTAAGTTGAAATTACAGAAGTTGCTAGAAGCAAGGTTTGAATTGGTCTTGGAGGGTCTTGGTCAAGGGTCATAGGTCCTAGAAATCATCAATTGAAATTCTATAAGAAGAGAAGAATTCTTGTGGGTTTTCGTCTCAGTTGCAGAGGTTTTGGCCCTAGATGATTTCCTACATCTTGTTTCCTATTGTCTAATTGATTTTATTGTTTGGTAGCTATTTTATGATAAAGAACACTAATAATAATAAAGAGAAAGAATAATCTAATCAATTTAATATAAAATACATCAAAAGAAAGTATCAAAGTAAGAGAAATAACTAATCTAGTTGCCCCTAGATTTCTCAACATTAAAAGGATGAGATAATGCACAAAAGTGTGCATACTTGGTAAGTCTATCAACTACCACCATGATGACACTCTTTCCTTGAGACTTGGGTAAACCTGTGATAAAATCCATTGATACCTCCTCCCGACACTGAGTTGGAATGGCTAATGTTTGTAACAGACTTGGGGCATTAATTTCCTCAACTTTATTTTGTTTGCAAACCAAACATTCTACCACAAACTTCTGAATATTAGATTTAAGTCCATCCCAATAAGTTCCTTCTTAACCCTGTGGAAAGTTTTTAAAAATCCTGAGTGCCCTCCTAAGGGGGAGGTGTTCAATTCCAAAATAATCTTTTGTTTGAGTTGGGAATTATTATAGAGATATAAGCGATCTTTGTACCATAATGAATCAATTTTCCAGATAAATGTATCAGTGTACTGGAATCTTGCTACAACTTTTTAATGAGTGTCCACACCTCTTCGTCATTCTTCCATTCATCCCTTGCTCCAGTTGTCCAATCAGGTTGGATAATAGAAATGGCCTAGAGCAATGATTCCACATCCTCGTCCTTTCTTGAGAGTGCATCTGCAACAAAATTTTTCTTCCCTTTTTTGTAGATGATTTCAAAGTCATAAACCAACATCTTTGTGACCCATTTTTGCTGCTTTTCTAAAGATAATATTTGTTCCAAAAATTATTTAAGACTATTGTGATCTATTTTTTCCTTGAAGTGTCTTCCCATTAGGTAAGGTCACCATTGCTTTAGTGCATGTAGTATTTCCAACATTTTCTTCTCATAAATAGGTTTGTGTAAATACCTTCCCTCTATTGGAAAATTTTAAAAAGAAATTGGTATTCCTTCTTGCATTAAAATAACACCGATCCCATTTCCTGAGGCATCACATTCCACAATAAAGGGTTTTGTGAAGTGTGGTAGGCTGATGCTTGGAACATTTCCCCTTTAAAATGTTTAAAGGCCTTATTTGCTTCTGGAGTTCAAGAAAATGCATCTTCATTCACTAATGTTGTTAGAGGTGTTTCTATTCTCCCATGATTATTAACAAACTTGCAATAATATATACCTTGTCAACCCAAGAAATCCTCAAATATGCTTTAGGGTTGCGGGGATTTAATTTTGATAGGGTCTACCTTAACACCCTCATGAGATACAATATGAACCAAATATTGCACCTCTTGTACTCCAAAGAAATATTTGGAGGTTTTTTCATAAAATTGTTTCTGCTCCTTGTCAACATGTTGAACATCGTCCTTCCAAGACTTGCTGTAGATTAGTATATCATCAAAAAATACTAACAAAATTTTTATAAGGAAGGGTTTGAAAATGGAATTCATCAAACCTTGAAATGTGGAAGGTGCATTAGTAAGGCCAAAAGACATGCCAAAAATTCATAATGACCTTCATTAGTTCTGAATGTTGTTTTTAGAATGTCTTCAGTCTTCATTGTAATTTGATGATATCTTGAACTAAGTTCCATATTGGTGAAGTAAATTTATCTATGTAATTCATCCAACAATTCATCACTGACACGAATGGGAAATTTATCTTTAATAGTGAGCTTATTGATCTCCCTATAATTCGGGCACACACGCCATGATCCATCCTTCTTGTGCATCAATACTACTAGAGTAGAGAAAGAACTTTGACTAGGTTGAATTATATCGACCTCTAGAATTTCTATAACCATGCGTTCAATTTCACTCTTTTGGGCATATGGATATCTGTAAGGCCTAACATTTGGAGGAAAAATTCCTGGAATCAATTGAATAGCATGATCGTAATCACGAATAGGTGGGATGCCTTTGGGAGTCTCAAATACCTCAGAAAGATTTTCCAAGACTTTTTGGATATCTAGAGAAATATATGATTTCGATGTTTGAATCTCTAATGAGAATAATTATGAAATTATGCCCTGCTGTGATTTATTCAAAATCTTTGTCACGTCATTAGAGGTGATTATCTTCCATGGTTTCCCTGCAATACCCCTTAATTCAGTTTCCTTTTATTCCCAATTTTTATTTCAAGAAGAGTTCCTGAAAATTAAAAGTTATCGTCCCCAAAGATTGTAACCATTGGACTCCTAGTACAACATCAACACCACCCGTTGGAATGGAAATCATTGGACTATTCAATATGTATCCCCCCATGGTTAGCTTGATATTATGACACTTTTCAAAGAAATTCATAGTTCCTCCATTTACAACCATCACTCGACACTCTGGTGCTAGATATAGAAAGCAATTCAATTCCTTGCCTATCTTACAATGAATAAAATTATGGGCACTACCTGAATCAATCAACACTATTACCTTTTTCTTCTTGATATATCCTTCTATCTTGAGAGTTTCAGGAGTCGTAATTCCCACCAATGCATTATAATATATGGTCAGATTCATTTCTTCTTTCTCTAGGGTCGGCTCTTGGTGTACATCCCACTCTTTTGATGTTTCTTGTTCCTTTTCTTCCTCCTTTTAACAATTTATGCAAAATATTTTTTTTCTCAGCACACTTATGACCTTTAGTGTATTTTCTATCACAAGTGTAACAAAACATTTTTTATCTTTTTTCCTCCAATTGTTGTGGTGTCAACCTTGTAGGTTTTGGAAGGCTAGGATCAACAACACTTCCATATTTATAGTTGTGAGTGGTAGACTTCCTTGTTTCCATAATTTTTCTTTCAATTTTTCTTTCTACCCTGAATGCCTTCTCTAATGAATTAGGTTCCCAAAGGAGAACCTCATGTTGGATGTTATCCTTCAAATTCAATACGAAGGCATCAATCCTATGCTCCCCTCGAATATTGTTTACCCTAATATCTAATTTTTAGAAGTCCGCAATGTGATCCACCATTGAACCCTTTTGTTTGATATTTGTCAATTGGCTAAAGAAGCTGTTGCTCTTTGTATTCTCGTAATGTGCTATCATTTCCTCCATAAATATTAACCAAGTGACAAGTGGTTTACAATAACCATTGATACCATATAGATTGATTGGGTTCTAAATATAAAGATGCAATGCATACCTTTTGTGTGTGTTGCACATCATGTAGATCAAATATTGCTCCATCTGTAGTATCCATGTTACCATATCCTTGCCATCAAACTTCCTCATGTCAATTTTTGGAATGTGGTTGATCTTCAATCCAAAGTTAGAGTCTCTAAAATCATGATTAACATTCCTTTTTTTCTCATCACGAGTTTCATGGAATACCTTTTAACCATTAGGAATCATTTGTTGTAAGAAATTTGTCCAATATTCCTTCAAACCTTCCATGTCTACTTTCAAACCATCCATCTTAGCTTCCATGTCTTCTTTTAATCCATCCTTCAAACCTTCCATGTCTGCTTTAAACTATTCTTCAAACCATCCATCTTATCTTCCATTTCATTTTTGGTTACTCTTTGTGAGATTGAAATTTGTTGCACTTGGTCGCATAATTTTGATATATCATGTTGCATTTCTTCCTCTTCTTCATGTATCATAGTAGAGATTTTTGGTTTCTTACTGGGAGAATCCATTTTTTTGTTTTTTTTTGAGGCATATTAGAGCCAAATAATTATATCTATGCTTTACTATGCCCTTTAAATTACATCAAACTAATTTTTCAAACAAAGCTTATTAAAATTTAAAAAAATACACACATTTTTCTTCTTTCTTATTGGATCTTGATATTGAAACTGTTGTATCTCTAAAATTTTGGCCTCCAAAGGTCTGGAATTTGGTTATGTGGTAACACTCTAAGTCCTTTTTCCATTTCCACAAGTTAGACCAAGATTGGATTCTTCAGTATAAAGTTATGTGAAAGCTCCCATGATGGCCTGATTATGGATTGTTTTAGTAGAGTGAACTTGTACGAGATGCCACGTGTCATTGTTTCAACATTCATCCCTAAAATTGATACAAGTGAAACTAAAGTTAGTTTAATCTAAGTCACATTTTATGGAATTTGAATCTGATTTTTGAAAACAATGTTATGATGATTTCCCAAGGTCATCTGTTTGAGACTGAAATCTAGAGCATGCATAAACCCTAATTTCTTCGGACCATATCTCAAAAAATATAGCGAACCAAGATGTGAACTTTCTAGATGAATTTCACTAAATTAGCTCCACGTGGTAGAAATTTCAATTTCTTAAACTTCACAGAAAAAAATTTATAGTGAAAATTCCAATATGACCTGTTTGAAGCAACGAAACCTCAGAATCCAAAGCTCTCATACCAAATGTTATGCAATCAAATCACAAAACATCAGAAAAGGTAGATCAACTACTTCAAAATTAGTCTCTTCGAGGGAGAAACCTCCTTTAAATGACATAAATGATCAATTATTGGATGATACAAATGACATGGACTCCTTGGTATGTATATAGGAGTCCAAGGGGTCACAATATAATCAAAGAATACATAACAATAATAATGTAGGGGCACAATAATAAAATTAATGGGATTCTATGGGGCACAAAATAAAACTATGGGGTATACACGGGCACAACAATAACAATAGGGGGATACAATAATGAAAACAATAAGATGGATATGCTAGTATTATATGGACCTAACAATGATCAACAATGCTAATATGCAGAAGGGGTTGTGGGCAGAAGCAATATCTACTGCTTGTTATTTGGTAAACAAATCACCTTTAGTTGATATTAATTGTAAAATTCCCGAAGAAGTTTGGTTAGGTTAGGCTTGTGATTATTCATACTTAAATTTTTTTGGTTTTAATGCCTATGGTATTATTCCAAAGAATAAACGCTCTAAGTTAGACCCCAAATCAAAATGTTATGTCTTTGTTGGGTATGACGATGCTATGAAGGGATACAAGTTGTGGGATCCTTCTATGCATAAGGTCATCATCAGTAGAGAGATAAATTTTGATGAATCTTCTATTCTAAAATTGGATGTTGAAAAATATGAAAAAGAACATGCATCTCATAATCAACAAATTTAGTTGGGGACTCAACCTTTTTCAGAAAGTCAGAAGGAAGAAGAAGCTTCTAAAAAAGGTGAAGAATATATAAAGGAAAGTGTATAAGTTCAACAACCAATCACTCTTAGGAGGTATACAAGGGAAATAAGAGCACCCAAGAGGTATGAAGATTATTCTTCATCTGTTGCTTTGATTACTGAGGATTGGAAAACCTTCTTGTTATCGGGAATAAATGGATGACGTGGATAGTGAAAAATGGAAGAAAACTATGGATGAGGAAATGTATTCCTTGGCCAAGAACAAAACCTGGGATCTTGTAGAACTTCCTAAAGGGAGAAGTGTTTTTGGATATGAATGGGTATTCAAATTGAAGAGAAACGTTGATGGAAATATTGAAAGATAAAAGGCAAGGCTAGTAGCAAAAGGGTACTCTTAGTTAGAAGCAATTGAATTTCATGAGATTTTTTTCGCCAATTGTAAAACTTGTTTCTATTCATACGATGTTAGCATTAAATACATTACTTGACCTTGAGTTAGAACAATTATATTTTAAAACAAATTTTATTCATGGAAATTTGTATGAGGAGATATATAGGGAATAATTAGAAGGTTTTTTACAGGGTCGCAACAAGAGATTAGTTTGCAAGATCAGGAAATCATTATATGGCTTGAGATAATCACCTAGAAAATGGTACAAGAAGTTTTACTCCTTCATGGTGAGCTAAAACTTCACTAAAAATGAATATGATCATTGTGTATTTTAAAAATTTCAATGGTATATTCACTATCTTTGTTTTTATGTCAATGATATGCTTATTGCAAGCAAAAGCATGGAAGAGATCAATAGGTTAAAGGTTCAAATTGCTAGGATGTTTGATAATAATGAAGGATTTTTGAGCTACAAAACAAATCTTACGCATGGAGATACACATAGATAGGAAAAATGGAAATATCTGATTATCACAACAAAAGTACGCGGAGAAAATACTTGCAAAGTTCGGTATGAACAATGTGAAACTTGTTAATCTTCCTGTAGCTTCCAATTTTAAGATTTCTTTAGGTTTAAGTCCTAGAAATGATGAAGAAAAAGAGTATATGTCCCATGTACCATATTGAAGTGCATTAGGCAACTTAATGTATGTGATGGTATCTACAAGACCTGACATTTTACATGTTGTTGGAGTTCTTAGCAGTTTCATGGAAAATATAGGAAAAGAACATTGGCAAGCAGTGGAATGGGTGCCTCAATATTTTGGAGGCATAAGTGACCACTGTATCATCTTTAATGGTTTTCATGATTCAGTTTACGGATATGTTGATTCAGATTACGTTGGTGAGTTGGAAAATATGAGATCTACTACAAGATATGTATTTAATCTTGTAGGTGGAGCGATTAGTTGGATGTCAGAGCTTTAGGAAACAATTGCTTTATCCACTACTGAGGTAGAATATATCGCTGTTTCACATGCTTGTAAATAGGAAATTTAATTAAAGGGTATATTGGGTGAGCTTGGAAGCCTTGCAAGAGAAAGTGTTCATATTTTGAGACAGTCAGAGTGCTACCAATTTGGCTAATAACCCAACTTATCAGAACAAAACTAAACATATTGACACAAAATACCATTTTGTAAGAAATGTAACTGCTGGCGGTGAAGTAGCTCTCAAAAAGGTCCACACACAGGAGAATTGTGTAGGAATGTTCACGAAACCAGTTTTGGTAGAGAAGCTGCAGTGGTGTTTGACTTCTCTTGGCTTGTAGAAAAGATGATGAATGGGAATGGACAAGGGATTAGGAAAATTGTTGTCAAGGTGGAGATTTTTAATAATGACAACAATTAAAATATTTTGAAAATGTAATTTATTTCAGTAAGCCTTATTTTACTATTCAGGTAGTTACGTAATGATAGGAAGTTTTGTAATGATGTATTCTTATTAAAAATCTATAGCTCAAGAGGCTTATTGTAGTGTTTGAGAGTCATTGTTGACCTTGAATAATAAATAATTCCAATCCCTTTCCCTGTGGATGTTTCATTAACACACTGTCAGGGTTTTACCACATAAATCCTATGTCTATTTGTGTGAATTTAGTTTCTTGTTCTTATGTGTATTTATTTTCTTATTTAGTTGTTTACGAGATAAAAATGCCAACACATTTGGCACTATGGAACTTATTATTAATGCAAGGATAAGAGCATAATGTAAGGGACATGGAAAGACAGTGGACTGGTGTGATTTCCAAACTAAAATTTAATGTTATGAATACAATATATTGAATCATCTTAAGTAGCACATTATATACTAACATGAAAAGAACACATTTCATCATAGGTATTGAGGCACTCCATGCAGGTGGTTTTCCATTAATTTGCGTTATGCTCAACTCTCATTTCTTAATTTGTTGAGTTGACCATATTAATGTCTTTTGTAAAGTTGACCTCCATGTTATATTTGGGTAGATTAGGTTGGATGGAAAACTTGTGTCAACCATTAGTTCATCTATTGATAAAAATTCATTAAAATAAATGTTTTTTTTATTGTTAATGAATATTTTACAAAGAAGTTTTTTGTTCAAGAGAAAATAACAACACACTTTCTATTAAAAATATGTTTACATATAAAAAATGTGTCATGATGTGCCTCATTTTCTCACATTCCACTATCTATTTTCTATATTCATTTAAGGATAATACCATCGAGAACAAGGATGTATTTAAATTCCAAAAATTTACTGCACATACCAAAAAAATTTATGACCCAAAATTTTGACGTAATTATGGTCTTCTACAGTTCCTATTATGCCATACAAACTCAAAAAAACCAATTTAGGTAGAAACCCCTCTATACAATTAGATTCTATATAATAGGAATATTCCCCAATCTGATGAGAGTTCCATTGTGAAAGGATTTTAATGTAATCACTCCATGCTACTTGTTGCATCCCTATTTTGATAACGTATCCGCCACATGATTTTGATCCCTGTAAATATGTTCAAAAGTTAGATCTTGAAAGACACTAATCAACCTGTCAATGCAATTCATCCAAATAATGAGCATGGGTGGCTCAAATTTTGTTCTCCTTAGCACCTAGTCAATGACCACTTTAGAATATGCATAGACATCTATCTTATTGATAAACAACCATTGAGCACAAAAAAGAACCCCGCATCGTTAGAGGACCAGACTTGAATGTGCATAAAATTTTATATATGTGTAAATAATTATTTTTATTATTATTGATAATTGAATGAATGATGATTACATGCCTTTGTGGCAGTTTCCTATATAGGCATTCGCTGGCCACTAAGTTGAATGGTCATGTTATTTGACCTTTGAACCTTCATACCTAACTAATTGATTAGTTAATTATTATTGTTATTATTTTATTCATAACATTGCCACCCTCGTAGAGATTCTTTGTCATGACATAAACATGGTTTTATTTAGTTAAACATGTTGTTATGGAATGACATCTATTTTCTTTTATGAATGTGAATTTGTTTGCACCTTGTGTATTGGTGAAGTCATTGTATTTATTGGCACCTTCTTTGATGTTGGGGACATCAATGCTATATAATTTATAATGTTGACCTTTCCAATTAAACTCTGTGAACTGTTCTTCAAGGTTTGTAGTATAGTTCCCTAATTGCATTAACCATTTTGAACCTAGCACTATATCCATTCCTTTGAATGGTAGAGCACAAAATTTTGTCTCTAATTCTAGTTATTGTATTTGAATTGAGACCTTATGACATTATCCTACTTCAATTTTTCCCAGTAATGATAGCCATGGTCAAGTCATTGATTGGGCACACACAAAGATTAAGTTTTTTAGCAAGACCAATGTTTATTGAATTATGAGTACTGCCAGAATCTAAGAGTCTATTGACATTTATGCCTCTTATGATCCCTTTAATCTTCATGTTTTAGGGCATAATATCCTTGTCATGTTAGTTGGTTATGTTGTAAACATAGTGTTATTTCTTCTTGAAGACTGGGTTCTCTACTTTCATAGGTGTGGTGGAATTTATTTTGTAGTCGCTTGTTGATTCTGATCTTTTGAAAAATTGCTTTCTTCATATTTATTTTTTTGGACACATGAGATTGTGGCTAATGATGCATCTTCTAATGTTTCCTCAGGATATGGCTCTGCATTGTGCATTATAGTGATTTCTTAATCAAGTTCTTGTACTTCAACTTGCCTTCCATCTACTATTTTATAGTAGCGTAAGGACATGTCTTCTCATTTACGTCATGGTGTCCAATTTTATCCACATATGCGATGATTATTTTTATTATTTATACCTTTCTCTGAATCATTAGTTGAATTTTCTAAATATTTCTCAACTTCATAAGTATATATGTTCTTGTTAAGGCATCTCTGTCCCAATGACCATTTTTCTCCACAATATTTCCATTTGTTTTTCTTCTTCTTATCTAAGAATTGTTGTTGGTTTTCATCTTACTTGATGGACGATGGCATTTTGAACTTTTTTTTTTCAATAAGCTTGGCTGCATGCCTTGATTCATCAATAATATTGGGCTTGCATAGTTTTAATTTTGTTGAAAAATGTAACTAGGTTGGGTCTTCATAAATGTATTTGAGTCACAATCAAAAGAATGAAGAAATTATTATTATTATTATTATTATTA